>MJUU01009546.1:158712-175186 GCA_002080025.1 Modiolus philippinarum
TTGTCTCCTGAGATATGCTTTGAAATTGGGGAAACCAGACAAAAGTTTCAAGAACACTCTAAATCCCCATACTAGACGTGGTATTTGATTAGATCTTGGAGAATGAATCAGAATAATAGTAAAATCCAATAAGTCATAAAGAGTATTCATGTTTTTCAAAGCTGTTTTTCAAAAGAAAAATTATATCTATATTTTCCTTTGCTTCCTTATGTAAACTGAGTTGGCGGATGGCAGCCATTTGTATTACAAACAATGGCCGAAAACTACAATCCCATGCCATAATTAACCAATTCACAAGCGAACTGCATTAGAAAAACACATATGGAAGACAAGAGACAATTGTAAATAACGATTGGAACTCGGGATATCCAGACTTGCTACCATCACTATCAAAAGCCAGTGGTAGGGTTAAACTGGTTTATGGGTACCCAAACCCCCTTTCTCTATCCCATTTCCATATAGTATTATAAACATACGAATAAAACCCAAGGTAGTTAGATTACTAACTCTAGCACCAGAAAGTGTCAATGCAATTAATACAGCCAAGTTTTCTCACAATCGACTTGATGAGTGCCCTGTGTTTGTCTATTTGTTGTGATTGTCCACCAGCAGGGGAAAGTGGTGCTTTTGTCGGGCAACAGATGACAGTGATTGTAAGAACACTTTGCCAGTTTACTTAATGTTTGTTGACAATCCCGCATCTATGGCCAGAATAAACATAGATGTAGCATTGCTCGACATCTAGCAATGAATTCCGCTCAAACCGGTGCTAGGGGCCGTCTTGAACTTACTATGAGGTATGGGCAAAGCTCATTGTTGAAGGCCTCAAGGTGACTTCAGGATGAAGAACAACAATAAAAGCGTTGCTCCATTGCTTTTTACCATGTATTTATAGAGATTTTGTCTCATGTGCATTTACTCCATATCCCTTCATTGCTTATTTGAACAATGGATTAACACCTAGGTAAAAACCTTGGCCACCGTCATGTAAGTAATATTTTTAGCACTTTCGGTATAAACTATTTATATGAATTTATGAGGATTTCCACTTACAATCATATGTTCAAAATGCATCTGTTTTCTAAGTTAAAAAATTTAAAGGGCATAACTCTTCGTGAAAATCCCTGACAATTTCCATATTTTCTCCTTGCAATCTACATACTAGTATGTAGTTTCATAAAATTAAGTTCAACAGTTACAGATAAGTTGCGCTTACATATAAGATTATATGCTAAAATATGCTAAACATATTAGTCTTTGACATTCTAAGGAAATTTACCAAAGTAGGAACCAAAATCAAAGATTATTGCGCGATTGTACAACAAAATTGAATTCGTGTATCAAAAATTTAGGAGGATTTCGCGTGGGGTTACATGAAACATTCATCAAAATCAACAAATTTCGGATCAGAATCGTCATCTTAGGTCTCTTGTTTGCATGAGACAAATATAAAAAATCCACTTGTTTGTCCTGGGACCAAAAAAAATCTGAAAGCTCATTCACATCTGCAGCGTATATGGAACAATTCTACAACAATAATTACTAAATAAAAAAATGAAAGAGTAAGAAGAGAAAAGATTGACGGACAGTGGAACGGAAAAACGGAGGCAATGACACTATCCCCGCACTTTCAGTCGATAGTGTGGGGATAGAAATGTCGTTCCTTCCATTACACCGTGATCCAACTTTCTAACCTGTTTTCACATAACAAATAATTGTAAAATTTAGATCGTGCCAAGAAAAACGGACTTAAAGTCAAAAGAGGAGATTAGAAACACATAGGTTTAGAATTCGCAATATTCTTTCAAAAGGTTTTGTTACTAAAGCACTGTACTGAAAAGATGTTTTGTCTCTTTCCTTACACGAGATATAAAAAAAACCAAAATAATTAAAATAGTTATAATTAAAGTATTAAAACTTACCTGTTAATAAAAGAACAACTAAGTAGAAAAATTTGTTGCAAATATTCATCTTGGCAAATTGTTCACGTTACTTTCTTAATCGAATAAGAATAACAAAAATGTAGTATTTTGAATTTATAGAATTTCTCTAACGCGGAGGCCAGAAAGGTAAGCGACCACGTGGTTTCATATTAGCAAATCAAAACAAATAAAAGAAGTGCATCAAATATCCATCTCAAAACAAACAGTTCAGATCAGTCATTGATCCATACTTATTAATATTTAGAATGGCACCTATTTTGTGGAGCTAAACTAAAATATAATGGATTATACACATCAAATAGTTATTAGTATTTCACATCGTATCAATTAATCTGTTATCAAACGAATTAATTTCATAACAAAGCTAAATAATTAATTCCTGTTTATTGATGTGTCTATAATTTTAGCTCTCATGTGTGCAACAGTTAAGTGCTTCCTAACGTATGATATATGTAATCATAAACGTCAGATATTTTTGAAATATTTTTCATTTGATATGTTGACATATCTAAATAAGACTTCAGTGCCCCAAAGCATACGAAATAAGTTTTACAGATTTTAAATAAGTTTCCCAATACATTGGCAAAAGTGTTACAAGTAATATAAGTAATTAACTTCCAGAGGAACTTTCCTTGAAAAAGTTTGATCCTTTAGATAAATGTCTAAAAGACAAAGTTATATGTAAACCATTCCCTAAAAAGAAAATATGTATTTAGCAACGTAGAAATGAAAATTGCAAACTCTCTTCACAAAAAAAAATGTAATCAGTAAAGTAAAGGAAGTACTACAAACATTCTTATTAGGGTAATAGAAAAGGCAAAATGAAAAATAGCTCTACGAAAAAATATCCGATAGGTAAAGTCAAGAGTACAAAGGATTGTGAATATGGCAAACATTCAAATAATTATGGAAATCAAAATTAAACAAATTTTACATGAATTATGTTTACTTAAAGAAAACTTACTTTTGAAGGCAGGTAATCGTGGTTTATTCGGAGGAAAAATTTGTTATCTCGAAAATGTATACCTTTATTATTTTAAGATATTGTTTATACGATGTACAATGTAATTGTTACATTTGACGTTCAGTAAATATGTTTCAAAACTGGTATTTCCATAAATAGTTCATGACGTTTTTTATTTGGAAATGTCAGGTTAACAAAATGTTTTAAAGCAAGTATTAAGAATGTATATTTCTTTATTTAACTTGAACAAGCCTTATTTAAAATAATAAGTGAGATCAGAATCGTAAGTCTAAAACGAATTCTCCTGAGAAAGTAAAGAAGCAACCATGATATGATGACTACACAGAAAAAAAAAACGAAGACACGCACACATACGAAGATGAACAACTCGTGCCAAGTACAAAAAAGACGTGGATGAGACCAGATGCACCGGTAGACTAAGCATCTCCTGCTTCTTTTTAGACACCCGCCGTGTTAAAAATGTCAAATCCGGTAGGGAAACAACAATGAAGATTTAAAAGGGAGAAACCTGTTGTCTTCTGGAAAACAGATATCCCATAGCGTTCTACAACATAAGAATCCTTTGACAAATTCATATATCAAACAAATCCAATTTTACAAAGATAAACATCATATTTAGCCTATGCTAAAAAGTGATCAAAATATTGTTGTTTTTGAGTATTACACCATTTGATAAATACTTTTTTTTAAATTTCTACCGAGGAATATTTTTTAAATATGAAAAGAAAAGAAACAAGAGGCTCTCAAGAGCCTGTATCGCTCACCTGGCCCTTGATAATTAAACATAGACATTTTATGTTAAAGAGTCCTTATATATAATTAAACTATAAATCCAATATCCCTAATTAGTTAAAGGGGAGAAGACCTCTGTTAGTTTAACATTGGACCCCATGGGAAACACTAAGTTCCCCGCTGGCTGGCATGTTTGATATCGCGCTGACCTGAAAAACACCTTTTTGCAAGGGACCACTCAATGACTTTTGCGGCCAAGTTTTGTTCCAATTGGCTCAGTACATTCAGAGGAGAAGATCTTTGAATGTGTTCATAGGGTCCAATGTTAAAACTATGTTCCCAACTGGCGGCCATGTTGGATAAAGTGCGATCCTGAAAAACACATTTTTTGCAAGGGACCACCTAAGGACTATTGTGGCCGAGTATGGTTCCAATTGGCTCAGTAGTTTCAGAGAAGAAGATCTTTGAAAGTGTTTTCCCATAGGCTCTAATGTTAAAACTATGTTTCCCACTGGCGGCCATCTTGGAATTCGCGCAGACCACAAAAACACCTTTTTTGTTAGGATCACCCAAGGACTATTGTGGCCAAGCTTGTTGTTCCAATTTGCGCAGTAGTTACAGAGGAGAAGATCTTTGAATGTGTTTTCCCATAGGGTCCTATGTTAAAACTATGTCCCCCGCTGGCAGCCATGTTGAATGTAGTGCGATCCTGAAAAACACCTTTTTTGTAAGGGACCACCCAAAAACTATTTTGGCCAAGTTTGGTACCAATTGGCTCAGTAGTTTCAGAGGAGAAGATCTTTGAAAATGTTTTCCAATAGGGTCCAATGATAAAACTATGTTTCCCGCTGGTGGCCATCTTGGAAATCACGCGGACCTCAAAACATCTTTTTGTAAGGGACCATCCAAGGACTATTGTGGCCAAGTTTGGTTCCAATTGGCTCAGTAGTTTCAGAGAAGATCTTTGAAAGTGTTTTCCCATAGGGTCCAATGTTAAAACTATGTTTCCCGCTGGCGTTCATCTTGGAAATCGGGCGGACCTAAAAAACACTTTTTTTGTAAGGGACCACCCAAGGACTATTGTGGCCAAGTTTGGTTCCAACTGGCTCAGTAGTTTCAGAGAAAAAGAGTTTGATACGTTTTTTTTCCATAGGGTCCAATGTTAAAATTTTGGTCCCAGCTGGCGGCCATCTTGGATGACGTACAGACCTGAGCGACACAATTTTTAAAGGGGATCACCCAGGACTATTGTGGCCAAGTTTGGTTTCAATTGGCACAGTGGTATCAGAGGAGAAGATCTTTGAATGAAAAGTTTACGGATGGACGGACGGACGACGGACGCAAAGTGATTGCCAGGTCAGCTAAAAATGGGTAAATGTCAAGGAGACAATATCCCATATCCAGGTGAAAACGACCCAAAACAAAACATCTAGGGGTCACCATACGGTCTTCAACTCAGTGAGGAAAGTCACACCATATAGCAAGCCCTTAATGACCCCAAAAAGGTAAAAAGTGAATAAATCAATGGAAACAAACCACATCCAATAACCCAAATATCAAGAAATTAAAATTTTATAAGACGACAAGAACAATGACCAACATATTCCTGACTTGAGACAAGCACAAAAATTGCGGTGGGGGTTAAACTTGTTTTCTTGGATCCAAACCCTCCCCTATGTGTGGTGAATGGCTAAAAAATAAATACACTATGTACACAAAAAGACTCACAGTAAAAATCGAACTAGAAAAAAGTCCCAACTTATCAAGACGAGTACTCTTACAATGAAGTACATAAAACATGAAGACAATACACACGGGTAATATATTTTAAAAGAATTTGTTTTTAGTCTGGAAAGGAATGTACTTGAGTCTGAGGAAAATAGTGAAATTTAACATCTTTTTGCAAAAGCTGGTATTTTGGCACCACCCCATTTACAATTTTAAACATAAAACAGATATTTGGTACTCTACTCTGACAGCAAATTATAATATGCCTTCGGTTGAAATGACCACGGTCATCCCCTCCTAATTGTGGACTTCACCTATTCATTTTGAAGAACCTGCTTGCATCCCCTCTTTTAAATAAAACATGGTCTTTCCATGTCCTTTGTGTTATTAAAACATGTTAACATAAGGATAGAATGTTTTAAATGACCAAGCTATCACTTTAAAACAAATTGTCTATGTTATCAGAAAAATGATCAAAACACAATAAATGCGCATTGTACCTATCAACATCAAATAAATTATACAAAGACGCATTAGTTGATTTAAACTCAATATTTAGCAAGATTTCGGTGAGTTTTCAGCGTTTCCAATTTTCCAAAATTCAATGTTAATTCGTTTAAACTGTCATATTTGAAGATTATTTTTACATCTATGCCAATTTAGTAATTCAGTGTTCAAAGTGATGCGTCATCTATCATGAAACACTGTTTAGCTATACAAGAAAAATACCGATAATTTTACCCTTACTCCAACAAAATACAAAAAATACCGAAGCTGCATAAAAACAGTAAATTTCGTTATGCTGTACAGTGTTTCAAGGAGCAACTCTCATCGGCAGAGCTGTGTGCAACACTATTATCTATATACCTAATGTATCTTTATCCTTCTTCTATCTATTTCCTACCCACCTAATGTTCATCGTGTACTATGTTACAACTCTAGATTTCCTACGAGGAGGAATGACCCGGTTACCGAAAGCTATATTTTTATATAGCCCAGGTGGCCGAGTGGTCTAGGGCGCTGGACATAGTGCAGGCGGTGTTATCATAGATGACAACAAGCAGGGGTTCAAATCCAGCCGAAGAACTTCCGATGTTAACAGGTTTAAAAAGATGATTTTCATCACTGTTGGCATTATGAAAAATATATTCTACCTTTGCAGGTCACCTTACCAACACATTATCATACATATTATATAGAGCTGTGTGCAACACTATTATCTATATACCTAAATTTCTATATAACCCGCGCGGTATAATTTTCATGTCAGACAAGTCTGACTATTGGGCTGGTGAATACCCTCGGGGACTTCTGGTCCACCAGCAGTGGCATCGGCCCAGTGGTTCAAAATACAAAAAAACGAAGTTGCATAAAAACAGTAAATTTCGTTATGCTGAACACATGTTTCAAGGAGTAACTTCTCATCAGCAGCATTAAAATCCAATAAAATGGAAAACCATAATCCAAAAGTAGTCCAAAAGAAGTACTCATTTCCAAAAACATCGAAATAGGAAGACAAATCCAGTACCAAGGACATCTACCGGGTGCCATACAATGAATGAAGCCTCAATATTTTTAAATGCTTAGAAATTTAATAAAACAGTAAATTTCAATAATGCCTACAAATCCCAAACGTTTGCCTGTCTTTACATATACATGCAATAAACATATTATTGCTTTGCTGTCTATCTAAGAGATGCATGCTGTGTGTCGCAATATACAAATCAAAAGCAAATAAATGAATTAAATTTAGTATTTAGTCGGATATAAGTAAAACAAATGGGAATTTCAGAGCTTCAGAATTATAGAAACTCATGATTAATTGCTGCATCTGTCATTGGCATCTTATTCTTCTTCCAGTATAATGTAGGGCTACAGCAACAGCATATCCACACTGAGTTTAAAACAAAACCATGTTTGCGCAAGGGAAACTTTGTGCAATTAAAAACAATGTCAGCGGTGTTAAAAGCTTACTGCCTGGATTTCCCTTTAAAAGGAGTCCAGGATGGAGCTGCTGTTGTCGCTCTGGTAGTTGGTTTTCATAATAAAAGTTGACAGAAAGAAGGACTTTTTGTTTACCGTTGTTCTGCTGTATGGAACAACAAGCTCCTGTTGTTGTTCTCTAGTACCGACACCTACATGGTGCAGGAAGAGTGGTGTTTCAATAGTTACGAGATTATATAAAATCCGGTACATCATGATGGCCTTGTTTCTGAGTCGGCGTTGTTGTAAGGTTTCCGTTTCTAGGTTGCTTAACCATGTAGCGACACTGCTTGCACTGTTATAGTTTCCATTGGCAAACCTAGCTGCTCTTCTTTGGACGGATTATATTTTGTCGATGTTCTTTGTGTATGAGGCACCCAAACGGATCATAGCTGGCGTTTTCCAATTGAGGTCTGACAAATGTGGTATAACATGTGGCCCTGATGTTAGGTGGGCAGTTGCATAGGTTCCGACGTAACAAAAAGTTTTTGTTGTTTGCCTTTCTGCATATATTGTCAACCTGGTTATTCCTTGGTATGTTCTGACTGATGGTGATGCCAAGATGTTTCGCTTTGGATGTAATGTTCATAAGACGAGTTTCCAATTGGTGAATTTTCCCGGAAAATTTTCACGTCATAATATAGATTTTTGGAAGTCACATTATTACTTGACGCAATTTACACCAATTGCCCACAGGTCAATCGGGGTAATTCATGAAAAGAAATTGGAAATCGGTCTACTCCTTCCCATGAATGTAGTATGATGATGGTATGATATTCCGTTAGGTTGTTATGCGTATAAATTTACATTTGTCAGGGTTGAAGTGCATCTAATAGTCTCGTTCCCAGTCTTCTGTGTTGTTCAAGTCGTTTTGTAGAGATGTTGTGTTTCGGTGGATATAAGGATGTATTCTTCTGACGGGGTAAACATTTTCCTGCATCAAGTTTTTCTCGAAACGTATAATTTTATAATGCAAAGACCCTTCATCTTTTTGTGCTATCGATGTTTTGGTGGTTTTGTGTATATTTCATCAATTCTTGGGCTGTTTGGTGCCATTATTGGTACAATTATTGATTTCTAGCATCAGTTTCTGTCAAAGTTTCATGATTGTTAGATCTTGTTAATCTGAGGAAATATCACTAACAAAAAGCATATATCCGTAATATATATGATAGTTTTATAAGAAAATGTTGCCTTTTTTGGTCAAATTCAAGACATCCTAAAATCTGTTAAAATCAAGATGTTCAAATTTCCCATCAATTAAGCAATGAAAATTCTCCAGTTTTGTTTTTAAATAGTTTGACAATTATATCTGTAAGAACGTAGAAAAGAAATCATACGAATAGATTGCATGCTTTTCTTGAAAAACGATTTTATTACCCCAAGATAGGCTTAATTCTGACTGAGATCAATGGTCAATTTTGTTCAAAAAATAAAATGTTTAATTTTTCGAAAATATCTGGTCGTTGGAGCATTTTTTGACACCATTTAGGAGGTCATTATATAGTATAAGTCAATGACAAATTTTCACTCGTAAGGCAAGTTTTTAGAATTATTCACAAACGAGATTTACAAATGTAAACGAGACTGAAACCTCGGGAGAATACGTCCTTAATGCGTCGATAAAGAAGACAATCATCTGCGAATAGTCTTGCTGTACTGTTGGCTCCTCTAGGTAGATCTTTGATATAGATTTAAAAAACAGTAGAGGGTACAGTATGTGGTCGTTATGATAAAAATATTTATTGTATCTTGCGCTCATTCTCATATATAAAAGGTTATTCAAGAGGAATAATTTTTTTGGTTGGTGTTCCTATTCCTATTGTTATGAACCCAGTTGCATTTGTTCATCCCAATAAACCAAACGTTCATTGTTAAATTCAAGAAATTATCAGCTGTTTTCAATATCTGGTAAAATATCATAGTTTATAGTATTCCGGATAGCTTCCTTATTTGGATCTTACAAGTTAATCAGCTAGATAATCTCGAATTCATACATTTGTTTTCATTGTTCAGCATTACTAAATGTGAAAAAAAATGACAGTGTGAATCAAAAAGTGGCTTAAACGCTTGAATAAAGTCAAACTGGACTGTCTCAAAGTAGAATTGTTTATGTTACATTACATTTTATGAAAGGATATGGAGTAAATGAACATGAGACCATAACACATATGTAAACTCCCAACCGCAGTATTTTTATGTCACTGTAATATTCCTTTACGTAGTAGTAAAGATGCAGACTTAGGAAAACCCGCTTTTTTAAAGGATTTGCGAAAATAAAAACATTTGTACTTTACATTCTATGCATTGTGAGCGATATACCAAGATTACATAGTGGTAAAGTGGATGTTTAAATGACGTTTTAAGATTATGACACGAACTTCACTAATTCTGGTCAATAAATCACGATCACAAAAGTAATGTTCCTCAAAGGAAACATAAGCTTTAATTGAACTTCTTGATTTTCAAAGTCATAAAATTCTTATATTGGCCTCTATTGTCACCTATAATTACCTCAGAACATACTAAGTGGAATTTTATTTATTGTCGCAAGGTTTCAGCATCAATTTTCACGAGGTAAAATATATTCAGCTCACGAGTTCTTGAATGAAATTATTCAATCATCACAAGTATATTTGTTTTATCCTCTATAATAAAAAACATTAAAACAGATGCAAGATAATTTGAGAACTTATTATATATAATCGAACTTAAATAAAGCATTAATTATTGTTTAAATATTTACATTCTATATGAAATATGCTCTTTTCGATAGTCCTGGTCATTTCAACGATATATCAATATCACCAATTCTACATAGTAACAATAAAGATAAGCACATAATTAATCACCAGGACAAACGAGAGTATGTAGGGGTTACATTAAAAAAGAAAAGCTAAGAGGACTGAAAATTTCATTCACAGTCCATAATCTCTAAGACACCAAAAACACAAATGGCGACCAAATAAATTCGTTATGTAGAGTTAACATGTATGCACTTTAGTTTATTACAATTGATTAAGTTTTGAAATGTTGCACTAATATACAGTAGGGTGCAGACATCACCTCTCGTCCAAGTTAACTTGGGGAGCAGTCATGAGAACAGTCCTAAGTTAACTTGAAGTTAACTTGGAGCACTCATAGAATTCTTGCTGCTCTGACTAGTCACAGAGCCCTTACTGCTCTAACCTGTCATAAAATCCTGACTGATCTGACCTATCATAGAGCCCTGACCAGTTATATAGCCCTGACCACTCTAACCTGCCATAGAATCCTGACTGGTCTTACCAGTCGTAGAGCCCTGACCGCTCTGACCTGACATACAGCGATGGAAACTTCAACATTCATCGTTTGAGTGCATCTATCTATCTGAATAAATCTTCTGTCAGCACAGGCAATACTCCTCTCTTATGGCCGCAGTACGCCGCGTTAAATAATTCGTGAACTAAAATCGTGTTAATCGGTTTCGTTCGTCGTGTATCCATTCAATATTTTCTTGTATCGTATAAAGTGCGGTTTCTAGTTTTATTCAAAATCCGCATTTCATAGAAATATATATTTGCCTGCTTTTTTTCTTTTTTTTTTTCTTTTTTTTTTCGCAAACCGCAAATTTTACCACGTGAATGTCACAAGTAAATAAAAAATACAGACATATTAAGTAGCTACAATGTATACTGTATGCAACACCACATACTTTTCTTATATGTATTGGTAAAATGAAATTGATGTGAATGTTAGAAGTGTTTAACAAAGTTTCAATATTCACAATCCCAAAAAGCCTTTAAATGTCCCTTTTCTTATATTTTTCTAGTATATTTACAGCAAGTCAGAGAATTTTATGCTTTATGTCAAGTTTTAGCGGTATTGTATGCATTCACATACTATAAAATGGAGATAATTGCCTTTTCTTATATGTTATAGGTTTAATTACAGTATAAGTTTCAGTATTGCAGCAATTGATATACTATCAAGTGGAGATAATGTACCTTTTCCTATACATTTTAGGTTAAATTACAAGAAGTTTCAGTAATGCGGGCATCGATATAATATCAAACGGAGAAAATGTGCCTTTTCTCCTATATTATTTAGGTTAAATAACAGCAAGTTTTACTATTGCAGGCATCATTATAATATGAAATCGAGAACATTTGCCTTTTCTTATGTTCTATGTTAAATTACAGCAAGTTTTAGTGAAGCGGGCATGGATACAAAATGTATACTTTGGGGTTCAGACATAACCTCTCATAATGTTAACTTGGAAGAGTCATAAAAGCTCCTCTAAGTTAACTTAGAACAGGTTTTAAGTTTGCTCTAGAACTGCTCTAAGTCTGCTCTTGAATCCTAACCGCTCTGATAAGTCATTGTCATAGCTAGAATCCTGACCGTTCTGGTCAGAGCCTTGACCGCTCTGACCTGTTCTACCCATGACCATTCTATCGAAGTCTGTTCTGGCCATGACCGTTATACTTTAGTCTGCTCTGGCTATGACTGCTCTCATCTGACCTACTTTGTCACAGCCCTGACAAATATTCATTACATCCAATATTTACACGTATTTCATATATTTCAAGTTTAGTTATATTATAAAAACAAAATAATATTTAAAAAATCAAATCAAATAGAATTATGAAATGAATTATTCAGATATAAAATTGCATTTTGTCGTGAAATGAATTATTTAGAAAAAAATAACATTTTGCCCGTAAGTTGCCTGTGTTTATCCGGGTAAATGTAAAAAAAGTGAGAGTTATTTCCCTTCTCTAGACAGTATACCCGAAAACTAAATTCGCAATAGTTTTCCGTAAATTTATTATCATAAAATAAAAAATCGCGAATTAAATTTAAGGAAAAATGTTAATAATTATCAGATTATTTAACTGAAACACATAATTATTAAAAACATCGTTAAATAATATATTTATTTATGTTTTTAGTATTTAAACGGTAAATTTCGAACTCGAGAAAAAAAGGAATTTCGACACATATCTTATTTAATATCCAGTTTAAACGGCCGTGCCCAGAGCAGACTTAACAAGAACGGTCATGACCAGCACAGACTTGGCAGAACGGTCATGGCTAGAGCAGACTTAGGTAGAGCGGTCATGCCCAGAACAGACTTGGTTAGAACAGTCATGGCTAGAACCGACAGGATTCTAGGACCAGAGCAGACATGATTCTAGGACTGTTCTAAGTCTGCTCCAAGTTAACTTTGAGCTGTTCTCGTGACTGCTCTCAAAGTTAACTTGGACGAGAGGTTATGTCTGCATCCCACTGTATTATAGAATGGAGATACGGGGCCTTTTCTTTATATGTTGTAGGTTATATTATATAATTAAGAATGTAGAATATATACATTTTCTTATATGTTGAAGTTAAATTACAGCAAGTTTCAGTATTGCGGGCATTGATATACTATCCAATGGGGAAAATGTACCTTTTCGTATACATTTTCGGTTAAACTGCAACAAGTTTCAGTAATGCGGGCATGTATATAGAATTCAATGGACAAGATTTGCCTTTTCTTATATGCTTTAGATTGAATTACAGCAAGTTTCAATCTTGCAGGCATTGATATAATATCAAACGATGAAAATGTGCCTTTTCTTATATTTTTAGGGTTAAAGTACAGCAAGTTTCACTATTGTGGGCATCATTATAATATTGAATGGAGAATCTGTGCCTTTTCTTATACGTTGTAGGTTAATTTACAGCAAGTTAAGTATTGCGGGCATCGATATAATATTGAAATAGAAAATGTGCATTTTTTTATATGATTTAGGTTAAATTACAGCAAGTTTCAGAATTGCCAGCATCGATATAACATGGAAAGGAGAAAACGTGCCTTTTCTTACGACAAGTTTCAGTTATGCGGGATATTGAATGAAGAAAATGTACTTTTTCTTATATGTTTTAGGTTAAATTACAACAAGTGACAGTATTGCGGGCATGGATATAATATCGAGTGGAGAAAATCTGCCTTTTCTTTCATGTTTTAGGTTAAATTACAGGAAGTTTCAGTCTTGCGGGCATGGATATAATATCGAATGGAGAAAATGTACCTTTTCTAAAACTTTTTTGGTTAAATAACAACAAGTTTTAGTACTGTGGACAAGGATAATATGGAATGGACAAAATTTGCCTTTTCTTATGTTTTAGGTTAAAATACAGCTGGGACTAATATACATATGTTATACTAATCCCAGATTACAGTAAGTCTCAGCATTGCTGGCACATTGAATGGAGAAAATATGCCTTTATATATACACGGTACACGCTACAGATGTTTGAGTACTTTCAGTATCTTTCATTGTGCGCGCTCAACATGTGAAACGTGTGTGCTCATCGTGGTTGGTGTGGTAGGGAATTTTGAGCGTTTCCATCGCTATAAATTTGATAACATTAAGACAGTCAGGACTCTATGACAGGTTAGAGTGGTCAGGGATCTATGACCAGAACAGATCAAAGCCGTCAGGGCTCTACGACCAGAACAGGTCAGAGCAGTCAGGATTCTATGACCAGAATAGGCCAGAGCAGTCAGGGCTCTAGAACAGTTCTAAAGTTAACATAGAGCAGTTTTTATGACTGGTCAAAGTTAACTTGAAAACGGTCCTATGTTAACTTAAAGGAGCTTTCATGACTGGTTCAAGTTAACTTGGCGAGAGGTTATGGCTGCACCCTACTGTATATTCATTCTTTGTAAAATTCTGTCACTTTTTAGTTATTCCATTTGAAACCAATCATTTCGAAGGTGTCAAAATAAACAACGAATTATTTAAAAACTGGAAGTATCCAATAATAACTGATCAGATGCTGTTCAATACTGCTATATTAAACAATCAATGGCGTTGATCTTTGTCTGGGACTGACCCAGCTGGGTATAACATCTAATTAAACAAATACATAATGAAATAAATTCATTATATATCTTATAGACAAAATGTAAGCTTTATTCAGTTGGGAAAAGCAATCCACAATATCAACCATACCTTAATTTCCCTTTTTGTCAAAACGCTATTTACAATATCCCCTGACGATTCACATAACAAGGTTAGAGTTATTTCCCCATCATACTTAAAAATCTGTAATATGAAACTTATTATTAGCTCCATTCATCTCGACATATTGAAATACTTTTGGATAATAATATACTCAATATTTTATAAGCAAAATATACAAAATATACCGAAAAGGGTTGAATATTCAACAGTGTAGATCTATTTTGATTTGGACATCCTTTGGACAATATTTAGGCAAAAGACATATAATAAAATTTTTCAATTGTGAATTCTCAATTTTTAGTAGATATATATACTCACTTCTACAGCATGTAGAGTGTCCAATTCCAAACCTACGTCGATTTCGTCAACAGAGAGAAATTCTATCTCAAAAGGTACTCACAGTGTGTGATAAAAGTTTTTCAACAGCCTACAAAAAACACTTTTTTTTAATAACGATTTTTCTTGATAATGCAGCTACATATATTGAAATTTGGCACGAAAGTAAAACTTATCTTTTATTCTGTCACTAGATGTTTTTTTTTTATGTAAAACGGAGAAAAATATATTTTGTAACGCAAGGAAGGGACAAAATTTATAAGAGACCCGCTCTCGAAGGACAACTTATTCACAGGTAAAGATAAAAACATTAGACAATAAACTAGACAAATAATAAAACACTTTTGTACATGAAATATTTGTTTTTCAACAATGAAACATGAAAAGCTTATTTTGCATATTCTTATTTGATTTTAATGCTGCTGATGAGAGGCAACTCCTTGAAACACGTGTACAGCATAACGAAATTTGCTGTTTTTTCTGCAACTTCGGTATTTTTGTATTCTGTTGCAGGCATATTCCGCGAAAAACACGTGAAACAGCCTACAGATTGAATTGTAAGACAGAATATGTACTGGTTCCGGGCGACAACAGGTTCTTAGACTGTGTACTTAGCCTGGCCAATGCTAAATCACCGTTACAATTGTCACTCAAACTCAAAAAGTTTTATGGTTAACGTTGTCATCGCGACTGACGGCTCGTTACAATATATCTATATGACAAATAACGATGGACATTTTCTAAAGAATTTCGTGGGATCACTGGGTTTATACATACCAAATTTGAAATTTCACCAGACTTTCTACGGGTGTCACTTGTGAAGTGGGTAACATTTGCCCTTTCTGAGCATTTGGTGTTGTTGACACTCCTAATTTTAGATTTGTCCACTGTTTTTGTTGAATTTGTATTATTTTCTGTTTGTTCTATCTTCGTCTATAACGTTACCCTCATATTGCAATGCATTCAGGATTTTTTAAACGTGTCATATTGCAATGCATTCAGGATTTTTTAACGTTATCCTTATATTGCAATGCATTCAGGTTTTTTTTTTTTTTTTTTTTTTTTTTTTTTTTGNTTGCTTCGGTATTCATTTGGAAATGTATTTTCATATTAGAAGGATATACGCATTAATTATTGGTAATACGCTTTCTTTGTTATATAAACCAAATAATTACCACGATCATTATTATAAAAAAAAACAGGAAATTATACACTTTTTATACACAATTGTATTGAAATAGTATATTAGCTACGCATCGTTATCTAAATACAAGGGAGCAAATTAGTAGTTATATGAAACGTAAATGTAAACAAATATCAAAAATCATTTTCCAAATTATGATGTATCATTTAAGCTATTCTTTGATTCATCTAATCCACACTTTTATATAAATATACATATGATTGAATAGGAAAATTCTATATCATCTTTGTTTTAATAAGTTAGAACATCAGAAGAGATTATCTAACTAATTATGGAGTAGAACAAAATACATTGCATTGTTATTGTTTCAAAAGCAATGATATAGGTGGGCAATACTATACAAATATACTATTGGGATAATATGGTGGCCAGATGCGAAAACGCGAAAACACAAAATCGAGAAGGCGGAAACGCGAAAATGAAAATGCGAAAACATGAAGTGAAATTCATTTCGCATTTTCGTGATTTCGCTTTCGGGTTTTTGCCTTCTTGATTTCGCGCTTTCGCTTTCGCGTTTTCGCCTTCTCGATTTCGCGTTTTCGCTCTGTAAAAAGTGAAAGTAGAA
>MJUU01009546.1:176329-200737 GCA_002080025.1 Modiolus philippinarum
GATATTGCAAGTCTCCAAATAAAATCGGCTTTCAGGTCAGCACCAAAGTACTGACTACTGGGCTGGTGAATACAATCGGGGTCAAGCAGTCTGACTGCAGTTGCACCAAGGTAGTGGTAACAAATAGCTAAATACCGAAGTTACTCTGAATTTAGTTTCTGCATATGGTAATTTTGCCAACTTATGTCTTTTCAGTGCGGATAAATTCTAAACATTTGGAAGACCATAAACTCAAAGATGTTAAAAACCTGACAGAGAGCAAAAAATCAAATATGATTTAAATGGATTGCCAATATCAGCTAAGGACAGAGCTTTGCATGAAAGAGATACTCCTTAGTTTTCAATAAAATTTTCAAAAATTTAGATATTGCGAGTTCCTAATAAAACCGGCTTTCGGGTCAGCACCGAGTACTGACTACTGGGCTGGTGAATATTTGAGGACTAAAAAGTGAGACGAAAACGAAATTATTCTAAGACCTGTTTTGTTGGTCTATTGAAAAATTAAACGTGATAGTTTGGTAATATAATCATGTTTTTTATTATTATTCCGTAGTGCGACAGTGTTTTACCAGCAGACTAGATTCCTTGAGTTAGGCGAGCACTCTTCGATCCATCTTTCTAAATCACATTTTGTCCATTCTTTCCTTTTCAAGATTGTGGTCTTAGAGTTAGTGGTCTACCTGTATTGGGTTTTATTTGTATCTTTATTATATTATAGGGAAACGGGATAGAGAAAGGGGAGGTTTGGGTACCCATAAACCCTACCACTGGCTGTTGCTAGTGCCGGTACCAAGTCCGGCTATCCCGAGTTCCTATCGTTATCTATGTTTGTCTTTTGTCATTTTATTGTTTTTCTTGTGCAGTTCCCTGGTTGATTGTGACATGTAATTGTAATGTTCGGCCATTGTAAGTGTTTCCTGTTATCTTTCCTTCATTAATTTTATTCGTATGTTTATTATACTATAGGGAAACGGGAAAGATAATGGGGCGGTTTGGGTGCCCATGGAGCGGTTTAAATCTACCGCTGGCTTTTGCTAGTGCCGTCTGTCCCGAATACGTTTGTCTTTTTGGTTTTTTTTTGTGTTTTTCCTGTTTTATTCCCTGGCAGATTGTGGTATGTGATTGTAATTTTCAGCCATTGTAGATATTTTCTGTTATCCCCTATTGTACATTTACATGATATTAGCATGATTTATATCAAAATGAGAACCTTGAAAGACTAAAAGAAATCGTTAAAACATGCAAATGAGATGCATATCGGGTTCTGTAATCCATCGAACTTTTTCAAGCAAATTTGCATCAACATTGTAAAAGGGTAAGGTGAGATATATGGTCTGTTAGAAGATATTTGGTATAGCAATGTCTTTTATGTGATATATTTGTAGATAAACTATCGGCTATCTTTTAACGCCAACTTGTTATAATTGGTAGGTACCAGTCAACTTTTAGAATCGATTGAAAGAAAAACGTTTACGAAAAAGCAAATTTTTCAAAATTTCGCGGGTTGGGTCCAAACTTGAGACCAATTGTCCCACTTTTGTGAGCAGGTTATTCTCGACTTAACATGGGGTAATTACAAAATTACCGAACAGTGTTGTCAAGAGTCGAAGTCCTTGGGACAAAAAGACAAATCAGGTGGAAACCGCCGGAAAATTTGTGGACAGCAATGGCACTGACTGTGTACAGGCATTTCAAAAGAAATGGCGGGTTCAACCGGTTTTATGGCATACCAAAACTCCCCTTCCATTGCAGTAGTGTCGGGTAGCAACTCAATAGCAATTGCTATTGAAAAGAAATGATCATCCCAGTTATTATAAAAAAAAATCGTGAATCAGAGTTCGGACCGAGACTTCATTTTTTTAAGTTTTATTTTGAAGGGGTTGTTAGCAAACTCAAAAGTCGGTGGATTTGGGAAATAGAAGGGGTACATGACGGTTATTTCAGTCCTGTGCAGGATGTGTGTTTCTGTTCGCTGCGGTGCCCGGTACTAGTATTAGATTTGTTACTACTGTATATGTCATTGTTTTATAAACCATATATATTTTTAAATATACACATGATATTATAAACCATGACAACCGCATATCGTTAACTCTTTTAACACATACAAGTACCAGTATAATTAACGTTAACCATTTCCTGTCTGTTTGACAGAACCACATGTCCTGATACCTTAGTATGCTACAAGAATTCAGAGTGTCTGCAAGATTTGGTTCAGAGCTCATTAAATCCTTCAACAAATATATAAATGACTATATACCGAAGTTACTGTGTGTTAGTTTCTACATATGCAAATGAAATAAAACGACTTACTTTTTAGATTGATTCAATGGGATGCAAGTTGACAAACAGAAGTTTTAGTAACCTCAATTTCATTTTCATAACTTTTGTTCGTAAAATGAAATATAAATTGCAGTAACTTTAAGTTTTGCAGATTGTAATTTCGACTTTGAATATCGCGTTAGGGCACATAAAATAAATGCAACAGAGAAAACGAATATCATTTCAAATCAAACTTTAATAGTTTTTAAAATGAAATTTAAGATTATTGTCTGAAGCAGCTGTTTTCATACATACTTTTTAGATTTGTGAGAAATCACATTAATATCATTTTATGGGAATCAATATTTAAATGGCTTATTATTTGAAATATTTCTCCTCTTTTGAAGATAAACATGTTCCCTCGATCACTAAACTTTTGTCGCTGAAACAACTGCATCTAGGAACGGTACGTTTATTTACATTTGTGTTATAAGGGGTAGTTGATATCGTCTTTTTTCAATCAGGTATTTTGATCTTTCATCAACAGCTTTTCACTCTTTGCTGTCGTACATATTCTAGACTTGGATGACAAGATTTTAAAAAGGCGTTGTCTGGTATCTGTTTGTCTGTATTGTAGATAGAGTTAATTGTTGTACTTTATTGTATGTAACAATTTTTAGTACATTGCAGGTAAAGATCCTTTGATTTCATTTGATAACCTGACGTAACTAGATCCGAACAGTCATTTGTTTCCCTTGAAAGCGGGATACTATACTTCACGACGGGACTATAAGTAAAGTGACCTCGAGTTAAACTTTCCTTTTGTTTCTTTTCTAGTTTTTTTCTGATATATACTAAATAAATTCTGAACTTCTTCCTCGGTAACCGTTTTCCTATGGTGTTTTCTGGCGGTAAAAATGCGTTTTTTGGATAGTCACGCGGTTCTTGATACAAATTATGACACTTTGACCTGCATTAGATTCTTTGTTGTTGTTGTTGTTGTCTATGCTTTTTGTTTGTTTTTTATTATTATTTATTTATCTATTTTATTTTGTTTAAGTTAGAGAATTGTTGAAATTTATCATTGCATGAAGTCAAATCACTAAGCATAACTCTACTTTAAAAATTAATTGTAGTGATATCATAGGATCGAACCAACGACCTAAGGTGATTAGCCAACGTTGCTCAATAGTGAGCTCAGAAAATATTCCCGTTACCCTACCGATTAACTCTCAATAAAAATACATCTACTGGGTAGGCTATAACAGTAGTTTCCAACATTTGGAATGTCTTCCTTAAGATGATGCTTCTACATACAATAAGTTTGGTAAGATTGGTTCAAATCCATTCAGTTGTTACCAAGAAAAGGTTCTTTAAAGGAAAAGATCACGACGGACGATAGCTTAAAAAGATAAAGGAGTAACCTTTCTTCTTGCCACTGCCAATGTTAAAAACTGTCGTAATCTTTTCAGCTATGAAAACTGATCCGCCAGTCATTTATTAACCTGCAGTCACGGTATGTTATTTGGTTCACAAGCTTTTAATCGAAAACCTTCGGGGTATGACGGACGGACACAAACCTGAGGGTATATCACATAATACCTCCCCACTTCGTCTAGTATGGTGTAAAAACTCTTCCTTCAAAAATTCATCGAATTCAGAGCATTTTGATTTTCTGCTTCTTGTCCGTTTCATGGCTAGCCAGCCATTTTTGACATCTAGGAGACCAAAAATCAACTTTACGCATGTAAGGCAACCTTCCGTAAAATTTCATCTAATTCTGAGCAATTTTGATTTTCTGGCCTTACGCCCGTTTGCATAGCAACAGTCGCCATTATGAAGTATTGAAGACTAAAGCTAATCAACATGTATACTAATCAACAAAAGAAACGTTCACCTTCAATAATCCTCGATTTTTTAATAGGGGTGATATAACTACAATTTTTGTTGTATGCGCCGGAGAAGACCACTTTTTATTCGTTCTTTGCATATTTGTATTGGCGAACTGTCTGTAGTTTATCAGATTCTGGGAATTTTGAATTTTCAAGCTTTTTTCAAGTTCTATGGAATCAGTCGGTATTTTGAATATTCTGTGATCATAATGATTAACTTTGGATCTATAATATCATTCTATGAAGTTTCCAGTTTGGTACCCGATTTTTTAATCCGGAAAGCAGAAGGAAAAGAACAATTAAAAACAATAGCCTCCACAAGAGACTTTTAAATATCAAGGTGTTTCATGTCAGACAACAGGAAAATTTTGTCGCCAATGTACTTTTTTGTTTGAAAATAAGTTCCTCTTTTTCTATGCTACCCGTATATCAAGTACATCACTTAATATTTTAACCTTTTTCAAATTTTATGTTAATGGAAACTTTTTAGTCAAATACTTTCACAAAAACAGTGATTTCTGTCGTTTCTTTTATCTGTAATTCTGGTGGATATGTTAATTGGATACATTTAGCAAAGTTTTAACATTAGTAGTTTTCCTGGTAGCACCAACGATTGATATTTTAACTCTAACCGTCACAGTTGATGTTGATATCATGCAAGTAGCTTGTGAAATAGTAGCGTAACGTTGATCATTAGTTGTTTTCTCTGCTAGGTTTAAGAAAACATCATGTGCTTCTTAAAATTGTATGAAATGATATTCACTGGATTTATTTATTGAATACAGCAATATATCAGTTATATCAAGACGAGAACAAGCTTGTTTATAAATAATCAATTTAGGGTATAGAAAAGATCATGGAACGGGAAATCGTACTGCTCCTGGAAAAGCAGGATGAATTAAAATGGGCAGTCAGTTTAGGCGTGTAGCTGACCTCTCAGAAGTATAAATATGGACATGAATCACAGTACATAACAGAAATCAATTTTACAGGTAAAAGATAGAAAGAAGATGTAATTGTCCAACGGTGAAATAGCATTAGGATGATGATCTTATCACCCGGTAATTCAGTAAAGAGGCATTAATTCCTAACAATTTCCAGATAAGAACACAAAACAATATGGAACCAAAATCAAACATTACTACGAACACTGTGTGCGAAGTTCTCGCTGAGTCATGGGTTTGTTCAGCCTTTGTTACTTTCAACCTTCAGGAAATTCTTTGGCCATCACCTTAACGTCATTGAAAATTATGTGTCGGTATCCCAAATAAAAACAGACATTTTCAGCAAGATTCGTGTATTCTCAGATTTTGACATTACCGATTTTGACTTCAACATGGGTTGACTCACTGATAGTGTAATGGCTGATGTTAACAGAGAATGATATATATACATATATAGTTATCCTTGCTGAGTACCTGATGTAACTGTCGGTTTTTATGACAGTTCACACTGTAGGTGCCTTATTTTTGAACACTGTGTTTTTATACCCCGCCACACGAAGTGGCGATGTATTATGTGATACCCTCAGTCGTCCGTCTGTCCGTCCGTTCGTCCCCCGAAGGTTTCCGACTGATAACTTGTGATTGAAATAACACACTGTCGTCAAACTTGGTATGTAAGTTGTTTATAACAAAACTCAGGTGAAGTTCGGTTTTTTGGGTTCAGAGGTCTAATGGGTTCTGGAGTTATGCCCCTTGAAACTTTGAAAATTTGCAAATTTTAGGGTTTCCGACTGATAACTTGTGAACAAGATAACAAAAGGTCTTCAAACTTGGTATGTAATTTCTTTACAATAAAACTCAGGTCAAGTTTGATTTTGGGTTAAGAGGTCCAAGGGGTTCTTTAGTTATGCCCCTTGAAACTTTGAAATTTTGCGAATTGTAGGGTTTCCGACTGATAAGTTGTGAAGGAAATAACACAAGGTCTTCAAACTTGGTATGTACGTTGTTTACCACAAAACAGTTCAAGTTTGATTTGGGTTCAGAGGTCCAAGAGGTTCTGGAGTTATGCCCCTTACAACTTTGAAATTTTACAAATTTTTGGTTTTGTACTCATAACCTGTGAATGAAATAATATACTGTTTTCAAACTTAGTATGTAAATTGTTTACCACAAAACACAGGCCAAGTATTATTTTTGGTTCAGTAGTACACATAGTTCTAGAGTTATGCCCCTTTTAACTTAGAAATTTTGTGAAACGTGGCGGGGTATCATGTAATGCACCATTACTAATTTCTTCCGCGTTTTGTTGTTGTCTTATATCATTGCTTTCTGTATTCACGTTTTCCATGTCTCTAGACATTTTTTTTGTAATTGCCGCATATTTGGTCCATTTTGTATTGTACTGTCGTTGTTATGCACCTAAATAAACTGGAAAATGTAATGTCATGCTAACAAGAAATTTAACATAAAGGTAATTAGACATGAATATCTTTATCCTGATACCTATCTTCATCCTCAATTATTCTTTGAACTAAAAGTATTTAGGGAACACTAACCTTGAAAAAAGTACGCATCCCCATAAAACTAATTCTTCGTTTCGGTTCTGCTGGTCAAGCGGTCCCTTAGTTTAAGTGAGTTACGCCAGGAAAGATATTCTTTGTGATGCACTAGGCTCCCCCCTAAAAACGGAAGTCTTAATCTACAAAAACAGTTACACACATTTCATTAGTTCTAGAAATGTTGATAGCATGGTATAATATTCCGATAACATGAATTTTTAAGCATGGTGATAGTGTTCCAGCAAAATATTCTGCTGATAGGGGCTTGGGTTTGAATTAAAAATTGGTAGGTACTGAACAGTCAGTTTCAGATGTGAAGATGGTGTTGGTATGACCCTATTTTTAGATTTGTTCGGTTTAAGTTTAAATGGTTCCTGTTGATCACTGTTAGTAGCATCTTCAGTCGATGTAGCTGGTGAAAACTAAACTGAAGGTACACGATGAGTTGATGATTACGCTGTAGTCCATAGAGTCAAATCTAAAACGTTTTGGGGTAGTGGTTATTGTAAAAAGATCAGATCGTTCGTCTTCTCAACAGAATTACAAAAGTCCAAGAGGCAAAAAGACAAAGCAGGTGGAAAACCACCGGAAAATTGTCGACTGCAGTGGTCCTGAATTGGTACAGGCATTTTAAAAGAAATGGGTTCGTTCGGTTTAATGGCCAAACCTCCTTTTCCATTGCGGTAGTGTCCGGTAGCAACTGAAAATTAATTGTTATTGAAAGAATGATCGTAGACAGTAAAAAGAAATGACTATCCCAGTATTAAGTTAAAACGTAAAAAAGAATCTTGAGTCACCTTCAAATTTTTCCACAAGTGTATATTTCACAGTGGATCCCTTATACGAGAGCCAACACAAATTATACAGACTTCTTCATTAGACATAGTTATTTTCGTGAGCCTTATTAATCAAGGCTTCAAACAAATAAATCGATCATTAAAACAGTCACTTGTGGAAAAAGTTGAACTTTGGGTCGGAACTCTTGATTCAAGATTCTTGTTTACTTTATACTTGAATACTATTTACGAACTTTCAATAACAATTTTGCTGATGAGTTTCTACAGGACACCATAACAATTGAATGGGAGGTTTGGCAGCAAGAAACCCGGTTTAACCCACAATTTCTTTTGAAATGCCTGTTTCGAGTCGGGACCATTGCGGTCGACAATTTTTAAAGTGGATTTGCGCCTGTTTTGTCCTCTTGCCTCTTGGACTATGGCTCTTGAAAATTCTGTTCGGTGATTTTGTTATTGCCCCCATTTGAACGAGCCTGGAATTTCCTTTTTATCAAACGTTTGTTAAATATGAAAGTTAACGTTTAATAGTACAATAAGTGTATTTGAATGCAGTAATTCAAAGATTCGTGTTTTTATTATGAAGCTTACAAGTTGCTTTCATTAAATATGTAGAGCGAATTGCTGAAGCAAATTACTACTGTTTCAGGAGCTTTTATCATTAAGACATTGTGTAAGACAACATAAGAACAAGTATTTATTGCCCAATTGTTCATCAATAGGTATACTGAGATCCTCATAGTACTGTGAAAGCACTATTGTTTGTAGGATTCCATTTTTTGTGAATTTTGTGGTTCCCAAGGAAATGCATTTTTTCCTAGAGGTTTAATGAATAGAATTCGAAACCACAAATTTAGGTACCTACGAAAAAGTGATATTCATGAAAACCACGAAATTTGGTGTTCACGAATAAAAATAATTCAACAGTATTTTAGGAAACATTTTCTTTGCTCATCTTGACGAGATGTCCTTCTCATCGATTTTGAACATATCCGTCTCTGTTTCCGCTTCCATGATTTATTGGCGCGTAGAAAAGTTTTGAGTTCGGGCAGTCATTTACTAGAATCTGTTAATATAAATTTTGTCTATTTATTGCCTATACCATTCCAATTTATGAATGTAGTAAGGTGAATTTTATTAGATCTAAGATTAAGAATTGATACTTAAAATGAACAGAGCATTGGTAAAGGAATACATTAAGCTAAAAATATTGATAGGTTATGGACCTTGTTTCGAGTTATTCAACAATTAAAAAATGGCAGGAAAAGGATGTCTCTATTTTTTACCGATCAATTACATTGAAACATTAAGGGGACAGTTTAAGTGGAGGGAAAATCTACTACCTTTTCAAAATTGGTAGAATAATTTCAGATCATGTATTGATGCTATTTATGAAAAGAAAATTTGGGGTTATGGGTCCAAAAAATATATGCCATACTAAAGGAGAAATTTGAAGTGGTTCTAAATATTTTACCAGATCCAGAAACCTCACCTGACTACATCCTTAACTGAGTAGTTTCATTGCCAGTTTTTAATTTAATTGCTGATGTCAGTCTCTTGTCATTTCTTGACACATTTTTTCGTTGGAATCTTTCTTTTATTACCAATCCTATTGTTTTCAGTAATGTGTTTGCCGCGACATAAAACCATTAACCCAACATATCTTTTGAAATGCCTGTACAAGTCATTGCGGTCGAAATTTTTACAGTGGTTTCCGCCTACTTTGTCTTTTTGACTTGTTGAACATTTTTGCTTTTAAAACTCAACTCCATCTCAACTCGTTTTTAAAGTATGGCAAAATGCATAAAATTATCTTCTATATGGGTACTAATATTTTCTTCAAAATTTCCAGGTGGGTTGATCTTGATATGCTGAAAGTTTTGTTCAGAAATAGCTCTACTGTTTTACCATTGAAAGTTGACCTCCATCTGTTGTAGTTTTTTATGTAAAAAAAAATTTAAAACATTAAAACTTTGAAAATTTTACGAAAAGGGCAGTTACTCCAAAACAGATAGACAGATTTTCTTCAAAATCATATTGTAGATATAGATCTTGTTATGCTGAACACTTTTATGACGTTTTTGAGTAATTTGCCAAAAACAGCATTTCAACCCTATGTGCTATTTTTAGTAACGGTAGCCATGTTTTTTGGTTTTCAAACTCCTCTGATACAATTTTTAAAACAACATACCCTGGTAAAGACTCAGGCCAAGTTCGGTTAAAATTGGCTCAGTTGGTTCAGAGGAGAACATTTTGAAAAATTTAACGACGGATGTACGGATAGTTCACATGACCCTTCGGGTTAGGTGAGCTAAAAAAACTACTCAATACCAATGTTATTTTAATTTTGCTTTCTGCAGATTGCCATTTCGACAAATTGAGTTTTCCAGTGCAGATAGAAATCAAAACATTTGAAAGATAATTTCTGTTTTTATTTGAATACAACAACTATAGACAATTATTGCAATGGCGTTTAACTTAAAGACAACTCTTTTAATAACGTTTTAACACAAAAAATTGTCAAAGTTCATAAAATAATTGCACGTTTTTCTATTCTTGCATAATAATATACGAAAGTCAATGTACAGTTATTTTCAGCAGAGGGCCATGCAGATCAAATCAAAATAGTTCTATTTGTGTGCCCAAAAAATTTAATGAGCAAGATTTGTTTTGATATGATCCTGGGTTTAAAAAAAAAATTCTATAAATGCAATGTCAAATTGCCATGTCAGACAAGTCTAACTGCTGACTACTGAGCTGTTGAATACTCTATGTCCACCAGTAGTGGCATTGACCCGGTGGCTTCAAAATACCAAAGTTGCATAATAAACAGTAAATTTTGTTTTGCTGCACACGTGTTTCAAGGAGTAACATCAAAATAAAAGCAATCGATGCAGTTTAAATAAAAGTGAATTATCTTTGTGGAATGCAAAAAGTAAGAAACTTTATGTATTGTTTTCGACTATAATCTGTTACATAAAACTGTAGCGATGCAAAAATGATGGCATAGGTAACCAATTAAAAACTGCTTCAAAGACATGTTTCGTACCGACATTTGATGTTGTTTTCTCAAAACAAACATTCAATGCAATTTATTAACGAAAAAAATAATTTATTATAGTAGCCGTTAAAAAGTAGCAAACTGCATTTATTCTATCATTATATATGTAAAATAAAACTGCAGTAATGCAAAAGTAATGCTATAACTTACTATTTGAATAAAACTGCAGTAATGCAAAAGTAATGCTATAACTTACTATTTTAAAACAACGAACCGTTACAAGTTGATTATTGAAATGAAAGGAAGAGAACTGTTATTTGTTTTATTTCTCGTTGCCATTCTGTATCCTATACTTTGGAAAATAACAAGGCTACCCGAAGTGATGCATAAAACTCAGCAACTGATATATAAACCCAAGTGTGATGTTTATGTGTTTTCAAGCTACCTCAGTGAGCCCTGTCCATTAGCAAGAGAAATAGCCCTACTGTTTTACAAAAGCTCAAGAATAATTGAATATTTAGGACAAAATACAGATAGAGAAGACGTTCTTATTGTTATCTGTGGGTGTTCACATACTAATTCATTTCAAGGAATAATATTATATATCGATAATGGACAGGGAAAAATACATTTACCAGGAGTCACAGAGAAAAGGGTAGTATATGCTGGGGTACAGTTCCCTTTCCACATGAAATAATTCTTCAGAAAATTAATCTTTTTTTCGTATCTGTAGTTGCTACGTTGATTTCTGCCACTTCTAAAAATACCATTGAAAGACTTCAGCATTACGCAAAACGTTTGTGTTTGATATATCATTCAAATTATTGTCTAAATGATGCTGATGTTTGTTAAAGTTGCAAAGAAAGAAGATTTTGATTTTGAACATCCTGTTGCTAGTGGTAATTGTCTATAGAATCATCCGGAATGGCTTAACGGAACACTAAACTGCACCAATTCTAATACATGTTTTGTTGATCGTTTTTCTAAATCTAAATTTTGTCTTGTAATAGATAATGACATTAGGGGTTTTGTTTCAAAGAAAATTTTATATGCATTTTGAGCTGGCTGTATTCCAATTTATTACGGAACCAAAGACGTGTTCAATATATTCAACAGGGATTCTTTTATATGTTTGGATTTGAAAATTCCACAGGAAGCACTACAAATAACAAAATACCGAAGTAACTGTGAATTTAAATTCTGCATATGCGCATTTCGACAACTTATGTCTCTTCAGTGCAGATAAAATCTAAACGTTTGGAAGACCATGAACTGAAAGAGGTTTAAATCTGATAGAGAACAAATAACCAATATCATCTAAATGTGAAGCCAAAATCAGCTAAGGACAAAACAACCAATATGATCTAAATGTGAAGCCAAAATCAGCTAAGGACAGAGCTTTGCATGAGGGAGATACTCCTTAGTTTTCAACAAAATTTACAATTAGATATTGTAAGGTTCCAAATAGAATCGGCTTTCGGGTCAGCACCGAGGTACTGACTACTGAGTACTGACTACTGACTACAAAGGATTATTTATTTACAAAAATACCACGGTGCTTATTTAAACATGATAAATGCTCCAATTTTAGCAAGATGATACACTACTTTCAAAGACTATTTTTCACTGAAAAGTTTAATTGGTGGTGGTAAGTTGAGAAATGATATTTTGAATGCTTTGAAAGTAGGAAAGTCTTACTTCCTTAAAAAACAAGATTTTTTATCGCCTGCCCTATCTTATCGAAAAATAAAAAATTTAAAAAACAAATTAAATGCAAATGGCATTTTAGTAGGATTTTAAATTTTAATTTTTAAATCCCTTATCCGCCGTGATCAGATGAACGTAGGTGTACATTGTCTTTAAGCGATTTTCATAGGTAATTAGCACGACCTTAAAGTTTGACGTCACCCGCGTACTTGACCATTTCCTTTTTCTGCAATAATTTGAACAGACCAAACGGGTTTTTGTCTTGCACAGATTTACAAATATTGTCATTTTCCCTCCCTCGCCCACCCTCATATATATATATATATATATATATATATATATATATATATATAATGGTAAATTTAGGTTTAAAAATGACATTTTAATTTGTAGTAAGATTTATTGTTCATTTTAGTACATTTTATGTAGAAATCGTTTCTGCTGCTTTTTTGTTGTATTTTTCAGAAGCGGTCTAAAGTTTTATGTAGACAAACTTTTGAAGTAGAATGTTTGTGCAGTTAGCCACACCTGAGACTTGATGAAAGGAGGAATCAGCATGCTACGCTGCTCTCCAATATCAGAGAAATATGTTAAATTTACCATATAATAACAATAAAAAGAACAATCGATGCAGTTTATAAATTAAAAGTGAATTATCTTTGTAGCCTGCAAAAAGTAAGAAACTTCATTTATTGTTTTTATAATGTAATCTGTTACATAAAACTGCCCTGGTGCAAAAATGATGCAATAGGTAACCAATTAAAAACCAATTCAAAAACATATGTATCGTACCGACATTTGATGTTGTTTTTTCTCAAAGCGAACAATCAATGCAATTTAGTAATGAAGAATGTATTATTATAGTAGCCCGCAAAAAGTAACAACTATAATGTATGTAAAATAAAACCACAGTAATGCAAAAATAGTGCTGTAACTTACTAATTCAAAATAACGATCCGTTACAAGTTCGTATAATTTAAATTATTGAAATGAAAGGAAGAGAACTTTCATTTGTTTTATTTCTCGCTGCCATTCTGTATCCTATTCTTTGGAAAATAACAAGGCTATCCGAAGTGATGCATAGAACTCAGCAACTGATATATAAACCCCAGCGTGATGTTTATGCGTGTTCGAGCTACCTCGGCGAGCCCTGTCCATTAGCAAGAGAAATAGGTCTACTGTTTTACCCAAACTCTAGAATAATTGAATATTTAGGACAAAATACAGATAAAGAAGACATTCTTGTTGTTGTCTGTGGGTGTGCACATGCCAATTCATTTCAAGGATTAGTATTATATATCGATAATGGACAGGGAAAGATACATTTACCAGGAGTCACCGAGAAAAGGGTAGTATATGCTGGGGTACAGTTGCCCTTTCCACAAGAAATTATTCTTCAAAAAATTAATCTTTTTTTCGTATCTGTAGTTGCTACGTTGATTTCTGCCACTTCTAAAAATACCATTGAAAGACTTGAGCATAACGCACAACGTTCGTTTTTGATATATCATTCAAATTACTGTTTAAATGATGCTGATCGTGCCTTTGATATGTTTGTTAAAGTTGCAAAGAGAAAAGGTTTTGAACCTCCTGTTGCTAGTGGTAATTGTCTATGGAATCATCCGGAATGGTTTAACGGAACACTAAACTGTACCAATTCTAGTACATGTTTTGTTGATCGTTTTTCTAAATATAAATTTTGTCTTGTAATAGATAATGACATTAGGGGTTTTGTTTCACAGAAAATTTTATATGCATTTTTAGCTGGCTGTATTCCAATTTATTACGGAACCAAAGACGTATTCAATATATTCAACAGGGATTCTTTTATATATTTGGATTTGAAAAATCCACAGGAAGCGCTACAAAAGATTATTTATTTACAAAAATACCATGGTGCTTATTTAAAAATGATAAATGCTCCAGTTTTAGCAAGAGGATACGTAACTATCAAATCCAATTTTTCACTGAAAAGTTTTATTGGTGGCGGTAAGTTGAGAAATGATATTCTAAATGCTTTGAAAGTAGGAAAGTCTTACTTCCTTAAAAAACAAGAATTTTTGTCAACTTCTCTTTATTATCGAAAAATAAGAAATTTAAAAAACAAATTAAATGCAAATGGCAATTTAATTCCATTCTATGTTTACAATGACAGTGAATGTGCAATGCAGAATTGGTCAAGCTGTATGCCAGATGACGTTGATACAGAACTGATTCAAAAGTTTAAAAAACATCCATGGCGTACAAAGGTAGCCTCAAAGGCAAAGGTGTTCATTATACCTACACCGATACATGCGTCATATTACTGTGATAAATTAAACCACAGCGAACGACTAAGAAAAACAATGGAAAAGATAGTATCTAATCCGTACTTTAAACGCTACAACGGACGGGACCATCTTCTTATGGCTTTTAGTTGGACATATAATGTGTGGACATATACCTCTGAATTATTGATGAATACATGGTGGGACAATTTAACTGAAGTTACAACTTTGCGCTATGAATATTATGGTATGTCGAAATGGGAGAATTCGTTGTCGTTTGACAAAGAACTAAGAATACCTGAGGAGTTGTATAGCATGCAGTGGGAACCAACGAAACGCTCTGTTATTGGTCCCGAAACGACTCCTTTTGATTTAGAAATTGTTACCCCGACATATTCTGAATGGAAAATAAGGTCAAACTTTATTTGGTCTCATATCAGATCTACAAATTATGATTATGGAGGAACAAAGTTGCGAAGGTTAGCCATTGAACATCCAAATCTATTTCCTGGAGATGTTGGTTATGAAATTCCTCGTGACAAATGGGTTTCTGGATGGTCTAAAAGCAAATTTTGTCTTGTTTTACGGGGCGATACTCCAACATCCCATTCATTTTACAATGCATTAGCGTCCAGTTGTATTCCAGTGATAATATCTGATTCGTTTGAACTAGTTGGTTTGCCGTTTAAAGACGTTATTCCTTTAGAATCAATTGTATTTCAGTTTTCAGAAAAACAATTCCTAACTGCACCGGAGACTATAGTACCAGTGCTTAGAAACATTACGGAAGATGAGATCAAGAAAAAACTTTTAAATATTAAACTTATTCAACCATTGTTGATAATTAAACATAATAAATCGATCGTTATGGAATTGATATTACAGAAAACTCTAGAAATTATTGAAAACATTTTTAGCTTGCATCAAATTAATTCAAGTGAAGTTCGTATATTGTCATTATGAAATGAAAGTTACTCTACAAAGCTTCTCTAAAAAAGCTGTGTGTTTTATTCCTTATGAATTTGTTGGGAATTGTTCCTTTTAAGGTTAGTGATGACAGCTGTCACGTGATTAAACCATGAAAATGGCGTGAAAAAATTAAAAATGTTCAGAATGGAATGAAATTTGACAGTAATGTTACTGAGCATGTGTAGAAACGAACTTTGGTTTTAAAAACATCAAAATGGCGACCGTTGATATGGGAACAGAAAATGGCGGGAAATTTTCAAATTGCTCCAAAATGACTGAAATTTGACAGGAAGGTTACTTAGCATGTGTGGATACGAGTTTTGGTCTTTAATATATCAAAATGGCGACCGTTACCATGGAAACAGCAAAATGGCCGGAAAAATTCAAATTCCTTTGTATATGATATAAAAATGGAAATTATCTTGAAATAAGGTGAGAAAAAGGAAAAAAATAATAAATTTACACAGTAAAAGTGCTGAAAAAAGGTAAATAACTTTGATAAAAATTAACTAAAATAGAGATAAAGTAAATTATGTACACAAAGTGATAAGAAAAGTGGAAAAATGATAGAAGAAAACTTGAAAATTGTGGGAAAAGAAGTTCACCCTAGAACAACAAAAGCAGTCTCCCCCTTCTAAACAATTAACGCAGACGTGATAGAAATACTGCCAGAACAAGCCACTGCTGATTTCCGTTTTATAAAGATCACTCCCTAGAAATTTGGAACAAAAAAATATGAGAAATATCAACTCATTCATTTAGTCAACGCCATCCAAAATATATCTTCATACTGCATAAAAGGTCATTCTGGTCAAAACGGTTGCCAATTGGAAATACAAAATACTTCCGGTCCCACATGCGCACTCCTTTATCTCTCTATAGGACTCCTGTGGGGTCACGTGTCGAACTATCATACAATATATCACAAAATTTGAATTTGTAGATGAAATTTTTGTATTTATGGTTAACTGTAGGCAAGAAAGAATCCACTTCCGGTTTGACATTTGTAACCTACAACTTCCGTATGTCCGTATACAGTCATATGACTATTTTAATTTGGTATTTGTGCTACAAGCACAGCCGGTGACATCACTTCCGGTTTTTGTTCAAGTGACGGCAAAATTTTTTGAGGGGAGGAGGGCAATGTTGTCAACTTTGAATGCTTGTAGGTCTCTTAAAAGCCTAGTTTGCTATACTGATTTTTTTTATATTTTGAAGATATCGTATAAAGGTATATATTTAAGTAAAAAAATAAAATTTTGAATTCGGAAGATTTTCTGAATTTCACTTTTTATGTCCCTCCAGGGGGCAAAAAGTGATAGAAAATCTAACCTCAATGTGCACATATTTGGGAATATTAGCAAAAATAATTAACAGAAGTGGAAGTATTTTTTGAAATACCTTTAAAACAACAAAGACTTATAATCCAAACACTCTTTTTACAAAAACAATGTACAATTGGTTTTTTATATGGTCAAAAGGGGGGTAAATGGGATTTTGGACAATTATTCAGGGGGAGGTAACTTTGACACCATTTATCTCAGAAAAACGCCTGAAAAGGTGGTCCAATACTTATACCAAAGAAAGGGTATATATTCAACACTAATATATTTAAAAATAAGCCATTTTGAATTCGGAATTATTTTTGGGGTCAGGTGTCCTCACTAACCTTAATTACGTTCAAATCTACTTTCAATATTCATAAATCAAACAGACATACTGATATATATATATATAGAATAATGGTAGTTTCGAAGGTCGAGACAGAAAATGCCACCGTATTGCGGCGAGTCCGATAGGACGAGCTGTGATACTAGTGATATTTTCTGTCGAGACCTTCAAAACTACCATTATTGTTTTTATCGGCAACGTCAGAAGAGCTATGACGTCCTATGCATGACGTCATTACCTCATATTTTCTTGTATCAGGTCAGTACAAAGATACTGTCAATATCAGTGAGTAAGATCAAAGAAAAAATGTACATATTGCCAATAAACAGAAATACTGTATGTCTGTATGTAAAATATGTTAACATCGGAAAATCCAGCAAGGTCTTCGGCTGGATTTGAACCCCGACTTGTTGTCATCTATGGCAACACCGCCTGCACTATGTCCAGCGCCCTAGACCACTCGGCCACCTCGGCTATATAAAATATAGCTTTCGGTAACCGGGTCATTCCTCCTCGTAGGAAATCTAGAGTTGTAACATAGTACGTTCATCCGGTTACCGAAAGCTATATTTTATATAGCCTAGGTGGCCGAGTGGTCTAGGGCGCTGGACATAGTGCAGGCGGTGTTGCCATAGATGACAACAAGTCGGGGTTCAAATCCAGCCGAAGACCTTGCTGGATTTTCCGATGTTAACAGATTAAAAAAGATGATTTTCATCACTGTTGACATTTGGAATCATATATTCTACCTTTGCAGCTCACCTTACCAACACATTATATTATATGTATGTAAAATAACCGACTTAAATTTCAATTATAAATTGTTGAACCTTTTTAAGAAGTTTTATAGATATTTGAATATTTGATATCTAAATATGGCGTTACTCGTAAACAGCTTATTACTATGAGGATTTTTCATCCTCATTTTTAGGAAATGTTGTTAAAATTGTCAAAACTGATAAAAAAAATCCAGCAAAACTGGACGTAACTTACACACGTTACGCACGATGTTGCGTCTATGAACGTAACGTTGAATATTATAATTTTTTTTTGATAAATGCAAGTAACGTCGACGTCAGAAATCAATTACTCTTGAATCATAATTATGATGAAACCTTTGTTTCAATCTTTTTGTTGTATTTGATAATAGAATATTAGCAATAATCTAACCATATGGACATGGCCAAATAAAAAAAAACGGGGACATTTCACTTGTTTAATAGTGTAAATTTTGTAGGCTGCCCGTTTGCTTAAATTTTCATTATAAAATTTGGTGTTTCAATGTACGTGGAATCTGTTTTCAAATACTGCTTGCATAGGTTATACTCCGGTACCGACAGACGGTTTTTCACAAGTTTGACAATTCGCACATAAATTCATATACCAATATTAGCATTTTTTTTTATAAAAAAATGTTTTTCGTATAAAAATAAATTCCATGTTGATGAGCAAGAGTAAAAACAATATTTTTTTCATTCGTATGGGGTATTTGAATGGAACAGGATATAGTATGTTTAATACATTTATTTTTATTCCCGGTTTCCAAGGAAATCGGGTACTAGAATGGTTCGCTGCAAGCATGTCTGCAGAAACGAAAACAAAGCTTGCTCATTGGTCAGAAGTTCCCGCGTAATACTGGTGCTAAATGATGTGCGTCGTCTCCGTAATCCCGCTGATTTGCACATCGATATAAACCATTCGAGGATACATTGGAAAAACTTGAATTTAACTATAAACTGATTGCCTCATATATGTTTACATTGTCATTGCCTTCAATGTAATCAGTTTGCGAAATACAACCATGGACAAGTAAGGGACGACAAATACCCAAACTAGCTATATTGGAGTCAACTGGTATAGGGAAAGGCAATCGTTTCTTTATTCCCGGTTGCCATGGTAGCTTTAGGAATCCGTCAATCTGTATTTTAAAAAGGTCGGAATCTGATCCGATCAGCAGATTTCCTCTGGTATTATTATCTATCCTGAGGGCTTCCGATATGGGAAATGTGCATAATTTTATATCTACGGTTCCGAACACTAAAGAAACTGTTTTGTCGCAGCTTTAAACCAACGATTGTTTGAATATTTCATAAAATATCGTTTAACAGGTTGAAATTTAATATTTTGATATAAAGCATTTTTTACAATTTATAAATGTATCCATACACACGGGTGTGGATTCGTTGCTCTTAGGGATGCCAGTATATTTGTAAAATATTTGTCAATAAATGTAGACAATAGAGTACAACGAGGTGAGCTTAGCAGGATGTAGTACATTTTATCCCAGATTGAACAATCACTCCAGTTATTTAATTCTTTGTTACATATATATATATATGCCCAATAAATGTATTGATGGCTATAAAATGGGAAGCTTTTTGAAAAAGCTTAACTTGTATATATTAACATGCATTTGACTTCCATACTGTCTAAAATATCCTGGTGTTGACTGTCAGAAATGGTAATAGTCATATTTTCTTGTATGTCATTCGGCGATAGTGTAAACTATTGCAGTTTTGTCTTTAACAATTCGATATTGGAATGGTCACTCAGCTTTCTTTTCATAGTAAATCCCTTAACAACATTGGTTCCTACTGGTTCCTTTGTGTACATTTAAGACAGCAAAGTATTTCTTTAAATAAAAAATACTCATGCTAACACATCAACAACATCATCCTTTAAAAGTAAATTTGACACAGAAATCTCCGATTCTAATTCTGCAAATGGCACTCGAAATTAACCAAAACTAAGGTAAACAAAGATTATCACCGGTAAACCTGGTTTACCGGGTCGGCAATCCTGTGTTATCATTGAAAAACCCAATAACAGAACGGTAATTTGGGTTGCCAAATTTAAATGCATGTTAATCTCCGCTTCCCATGAGTTTTTATTGCTAAACACTTTACCGGTCCGTAAAGTAGGTTTTCAGTGCTTATTTAACCAAGACCTCGGAAAACCAGGTTTATCGATCGGTTATCCTTGTTTACCTACAAACAACCTCCATCACTTTCCAAAATTAAATACATGTTAATCTCCGCTTCTTGAGTTTTTATTGCTAAACCTACTGTACCGGTCGGTTTTACGGAAATAAACAAAACTAGGAGAACCAGATTTATCTATCGGTAATCCTGGTTTACATGTACCGACAGAAAACCTCAGTTACCGGATAGCTTATATGATTGGCTAAAACCACTCGGTAATGGGGAATTTTGTCGGTAAACCAGGATTACTGTACCGATCGATAAACCTGCTTTACCGAAGTTTGTGTTAATTCGGCGCTGTCAAACCTACTTTACCACTCGGTTATGTAGGTTTAGCAATAAAAACACATAAGAAGCGAAGGTTAACATATATTCAATTTCGGAAACCCCGATTACCGTTCCGTTATTGGGGTTTTCTTTGCTAAACCATGATTACCGACCAGGTGAACCTGGTTTTCCGGCAATAATCCTGGTTTACCGAAGTTTTTGTTAATTTTGCTTGACATTTCTGCATCATTCTCAATGTCAATACCGGCTTTCTTAGCAATAAACATTTACATTGAAACGAGAACCTAGAAATGGTAGATTGTCACACGAGGTACATGCACTGTCACAGTGTAGACAATATTGTCACATTCGTAGCATGGCAGTTCTGATATTGTTAAAAAAAATTGGGGGAAGCTGAAGACGCAGAAATAGAATGCATCTTGCCGTTCTCAGGAACTGGTTTGAATTCCGTAGGATGCGATCGTCTTAAAAGAGACTCGGTACGACATAACACACTGCATTTATATAGCCCATGCATAATTTGGGTCTTCATTTCTGAAAGGAAAATAGTTTAAGATATCTAAATAATTTATACGGAAATGTTTATTTTATTGAATCTTAGTTTTGGAATCGTTTCCTTTTTCCTTTTCAAATTTCATTAAATAAGTACCACTCATGTTCTTTTACACGTTATTACGGGCCGCCACGAGGCGGTCCGTTATTTGATATACGAATGACATGATTTATCGCGGAATGAATAAAGTTGATGGTACATGTAACAAAAAACATAAGTCTAAAAAAATAATGATTTTGATGTTTCAAACTTTAAAAATTTTTTAAAATCAATTTTAATGTCTTTCATCATCATATACCTGGAGTTTTCAGTTTAAAAAAATGGTTGTCATAGATACATGCACGTGGATACATGAATGTTTTATAAGAGCAAATTTTTAATTGGATGTGTTGAAAGAGTTGAAAAGGCATGCTTGAAATAATAAACTCCTTTAATATAATCACCATGTTGCAATTTATAAATAAGTTTAATTCCATCTTTTATTATCGATTCAAAATATACATTGTGATAATATATACATAGTTTAAACACATGTACAATAAATACACGTAGATTATCAAAAAAAAGTGATTTTTCTATCGCCTAACGGGTCTTTAATTTATAGCGTGAATTCGTTCTACACATTTCCCGCGGATTTATTCATAATCATATAAGCTTTTGAGAGCATGAATTTAAGGTACCATTATATGCAACAAATGTCACAGGCAAAAAGACATTGGACTTGCTTTTCCATCATTCACAGGCATTGACACTGTCAGCTTTTATGTTTTGTGATCTGCTCTCACCAGGGACTATATTTTGTACATAATTGCTTCACAATCTAAATATTGCAAACTCCCATGATGAAAAATGCAACACTTTTGAAATTTCAATATTAGGCGGCCTATAATTTGACGCTTGTGTCAATAATTTTCTTGTTGTCTTTTGTGTAAAGTGCTCTTTTAAAAGTCAACAGTAACTTAAGGTGGAAAACGTTACATACAACGTTATATGGTAAAAATTGCCGTTGTGGACATTTTCGCTGGACAATCAATTTTCGACCTAACTTTTTCTGTTGTGAACCGAATTAAAAACAACAAAAACATGATAATCTACGCGAAAAACGTATGTCTAAAATGGTTTTATAATTTTGTTTTCACAAACGATGCAAAAACTATATAATCTTAAATTAAACACACAACGTCGAAATCGCGGAAAATCGACGTTGGACATTTTCATAGGACAAACAAAAAACGCTATAAAATTTCAAAACCCTGTTGTTTCATATAACGGATACAATATGGTAAAATTCACGAAAAATGTATTTTTATATATTAATTTTGTTACTGACTGATTAGCAATTCATATATCTTTTAACCTTTAGATTTGTCATCAGCTCAGAAAAGATCAAACGTGACAGGATTTGACATTGTGGTATTTTGTCTTGTTATCTCTCAATTTGCTTCCGATATCGAAATGATGTTTACCGCAGCACTGTGACATCATATGGACTCGTGATGCAAAATTTCGCAAAAATCTGTCGAAGATTTCTATGATGCTATCCTGTATGTTTGATTATATTTATTGATTGATGTTACGCGTGACAAGCATAATGCGACCGTATACCAAACTTAAACAACTTGGGTTTAATATTTTAATCCTTACAAACATATTTTTTTATGATTGGTACTGATTTTCTATATGTACAAGACTACAGCCATATAAATATTAAGAATTTTATTCGTTCAATACATACTACCGTCGATTTTATTTACTAAAATTTATGAAAATTCTTTGAAAACGCAACACAAAATTAATTCTTTACGTAATAGGGGATATTGAAAGGATATTCTATATGATTCCGTTGAATTGACTTTGTGATCCAATGACTTGAAGGTTTTACAGGTACTGATACTGCCGAGGTCTACTGAAATCTCCAAAACCTTCGGGAAGTTTTGAATGTGATTTTTCTTTCAAAGAGCGACAGTGTTTTACCAGCAGGTTAGACTCCCATCTTTCTAATCAAGTCCCATTCTTTCTTTCTGAAGATTGTGGTCTTGGAGTTAGTAGTCTACCTCTATTTGGTTTTATGTGTATGCTTATTATACTATAGGGAAACGGGATAGAGAAAGGGGAGGTTTGGGTACCCATAAACCGGTTTAACCCTATCTCTTGCTACTGCCGGTACCAAGTCCACATATCCCCAGTTCCTATCGTTGTCTACGTTTGTCTTTTGGCTTTTTATTGTTTTTCTTGTGCAGTTTCTTAGTAGATTGTGGCATGTGATTGTTGTTTTCGGCCATTGTAAGTGTTGCTGTTATCTTTGCTATGTTAATACAGAACCAAAACTGAACACAATTTTCAAAACCATCTAAACACTATGAGACATGGATAGGTAATATTTTACGAAATGATATGGAGTAAATGAACATGAGACCATAATACATATGTTAACTCGAACTGCAATAATTTTAATGAGCTGTATATTGAGTTTATTTTTAATGCGGTGGAAACAAATTGCTATATACTTTCCATCTTATATATATGATCATAACCCATTTAGTTACAAAATAGTAACTTTTTGTTCATTGCCCCCCTTATTATCTTAATAGAAAAGACGAAATCAGCTAAGAACAGAGCTATGCAAGAGGGAGATACTCCTTAGTTTTAAATGACATTTTCTTAGTTTCAAAATAAATCGGTCTTCGGACCGGCTACTGAGTTGGCGAATACCATCGTGACTAACGGTCAACCAGCAAAGGCAAGCTTAAAGAACAACTGGTACAAAGGTAACAAACTATTATTTCAGTCCATATAAATACCATGTGACTAAAATCTTGCAAGCATGAAAATATTGTATTATCAACATGTCTTACAGCACCAGATAACTAAATATCGAATGAAGAAAGCATAAAATAACATAAATCAAAGTCCAGAGACAAGGCAAAAGCAAGAACACCAGAAGACTGAAGACTAAAGACACTACATGCCCACAAAACACACAAACACTACATATACAACACTATAAACTATGGCAACAACAGTGTGAATTCTCAGAAATCAGAACTTGAGAGAGAGACGTTCAATCTTAACTGAAATTTAAAGAGTAAAGAATCAAGACACAACTCCATACTTTGCGGGTATTTCAAAACTTTTGAAATATAATTAGATATGTTAAATGTAAAATACATGTCTACTCTTCAGCTCTTCCCCTTTATCCTTTCTGTAGATATTAACGGTGTTGGTATGTATGATTGAGAAGTAATCATCTATGGGGATTTACAAAAAATTTTTTAGCAACGAAATTGACGGAATACGGATTGGGTTAGGAAAGTTCTTTTGAAGATATGAATATTGTATCTGATTCTAGTACGGTATTTTTAATTCCTTCCTTTTTTATGATTTCTTTTGTGGTGTGGTATCCTATGCCAATAATAAACGGAGTAACGGCTTATACAATATTTTGAAAATGATCTGTTGTAAAATGGTATAACTGTAATAAAGAGGAAAAGCAATGCCAATGGATTTTTTTCTTTTTTTT
>MJUU01009546.1:207776-231631 GCA_002080025.1 Modiolus philippinarum
CAAATGATCATTCCCAAACGGAATGGAGCATTAAGGCATAGACTATTGATTTTTGAGGGAAGGCTGTGATTTTCATCAAAGTTAGGATTTTTTCTCATATACATTATCCAAGGAATATATGTGCTGAGCAAAATCTTTACTTTTCTAATTACCAGGTTAAGGACCAGATTATTTTATAACTGGAATGCCTGTCAGAGCTCATTCCCTTCTGAAAATCAAATGGTCAGTGTCCAAATGCATTTTATTTCAGTAAACACAGGGTACGTTTCTCTGTATAAAAATACTCTGGTCTAATTAGAGTGAAAACACCAAGAATTAACTAGGTGCCTCCGGATCAAAAGAGGTGCCAAAGCCATTTTAGGAAAAGAAACAGGGTTCCAGTCAATAATTTGCCATAAAGTCCAACAAATTAGACGGCAACAACCCAGATCCCCTAGATCTGTCTATGAATTGCAAGATGCATTTCAGCGATTTCGCGCTTTGATTTCACGTGTGTGTTGCCGTGCCGGAGGGTCGTTATTTGCTGTGAGTCTGTATCGCTCACCTGGACCATGGCTGACATAAATAAAAGGCATTTCCAATAAGAAAAACAAAACACAAAATTTAGTAGAATACTTTTTTTTTCCTAAAACCAAAGTGTTCTTGTTTGGTTTCCATGGCAACCGAAAGCTCCACCATCCATTACAACCCATAACAGAACACCATTCAAAAAAGATTTGGGCAGCGGTTCCCCTTATAATCAAGGTAATACACATTGCTGAAATTAAAACATTCAGACCACAATTCAAATAAAAATTCAAAAATTTGGGCAGAGGTTCTAATTGGACTAGTAGTTTCTGAGAAGATCTTTGAATGTATATTCTATAGGGTCCAATGCTAAAAGTATGTTCCCGCGGGCGGCCATCTTGGATTAGGTACGGACCAGCCAGATACCATTTTTGGAAGGGACCATCTAAGGGCCATTGTGACTAAGTTTGGTTATAATTGGACTGGTAGTTTCTGAGAAAAAGATCTTTGAATGTCTTTTCCATAGGGTCCAATGTTAAAACTATGTTCCCGCTGGCGGCCATCTTGGATGAGGCACAAACCTGCCGGATACCTGTTTTAGAAGGAACCATCTAAGGACCATTGTGGCTTAGATTAGTTTTAATTGGACTAGTATTTTCTGAGAAGAAGATCTTTAAATGTTTTTTCCATAGGGTCCAATGTTAAAACTATGTTCCCCGCTGGCGGTCATCTTGGATGAGGTACGAACCTGCCGGATACCTTTTTTGGAAGGGACCATCTAAGGACCATTGTGACTAAGTTTGGTTATAATTGGACTGGTAGTGTCTGACAAGAAGATCTTTGAATGTCTTACCCATAGGGTCCAATGTTAAAGCTATGTTCCCCGCTGGCGGCCATCTTGGATTAGGTACGGACCTGTCGGATACCTTTTTGGAAGGGACCACTTAAGGACCATTGTGACTACGTTTGGTTAAAATTGGACATGTAGTTTCTGACAAGAAGATCTTTGAATGTCTTTTCAAAAGGGTCCAATGTTAAAACTATGTTCCCCGCTGGCGGCCATCTTGGATTAGGTACGGACCTGCCGGATACCTTTTTTGGATGGGACCATCTAAGAACCATTGTGACTAAGTTTGGTTATATTTGGGCCGGTAGTTTCAGAGAAGAAGATCTTTGAATGTGTTTTCCCATAGGGTCCAATGTTAAACATATGTTCCCCGCTGGCGGCCATCTTGGATTAGGCATAGACATGCCGGATACAATTTTAAAGGGGGCCACCCAAGGACTATTGTGACCAAGTTTGGTTTCAATTGGCCAAGTGGTTTCAGAGGAGAAGATCTTTGAATGAAAAGTTTACGCCGGACGGACGGACAAGTAATGGCAAAAGCTCACCCTGGCATAGCCAGGTGAGCTAAAAAGGCATCGTGCAAGCCAATTTCTAATTTTCGTTCCTCGTGTGTAGACATTTTACTTCTCGTACGCCCGTGAACGTTACCCCCTGTACGACCCTCATGAAAATTAGGGGTGTAACAATTACAGGTATAAATCAATATATATATAGCTATATTTTATAACAAATTTGGTAAACAGGGGTCAAATAGCATATCTGGTAAAATAGTTCCAGTTTGAATATGGCGTATTCATAAAAAAGTAAATCGGATTGAACAAATATTCAGAAGTAGACAGGTTGACGGTTGACAGGTTGAAAATTAAAAAGTTGACAGGTTGACAGTTTAAACATTGACAGACTGACAGTTGACATGTCGACAATTGAAAAGTTGACAGGTTGACAGCTGAAAAGTTGACAGGTTGACTTTTTACAGGTCGACAAGTTGACAATTTAAAAGTTGACAGAATGACAGTTAACAGGTTGAATAGGTTCACAGTTTTCAAGCTAAAAATAATGCAGTTTCCATCAATCAAATTTTAACTTGTCAACCATAAACAACAAATAGTACATATCGACAAATCTTTAGATTAGGATTATCATTATAGTATGTTTAGTGTTAAAGTTTTGTTATATTATGGTTATGATTAGAGTTAGATTACAGTTAGGATTAGAGTTTAAAAATGGTTAGGGTTAGGTTTTAATATGGGTAGGATGATGGTTCCTTTAGGGGTATGGTTTCGTTTATTATATGATTGTATGATTTCTGTTTTCTAATTTTCTGAAAACCTCTTGAAAGGTAACGAGTATGTATCATGTCAACATCAAATGTGCTATAAATAGCTACAGGTTGTGTGGACTGTTATGTCAACCCGATTTGGGCTAAAAATAGAAATAGAAATTCCAGATTCCCATTGTCAATCTAATTTAATAGAGAACTGTATTTTTGGATGAATTTTTCATTTTATGTGTTAAAACTTTCAAATTTGTTAATAAAAGGCAAAAATGTGCCATTTATTATCAAAAGGATTAATTACAAAAGAATAATAATAAAAAAAAAAACAACCATCAGGCAAATAAATAAATAATGATGGCGTTCGGGTGAAAACCATTTCCAATTTGTCTTTTTCCTAATTAATTCTTTCACAGTATATAATCATATAATAAAACAATTACTGACTTTGAAATAGGTTGCTGCTGGAATTTATCAACCTTCAAAAAGCAATATTCACCTCGCCTTTTTTCAGGTTGATAAATCCCAGCAGCAACCTATATCTATGCTATGCATGACTAAAAAAGATGTTTTTTTACCAATTGGGTCTAATCTTTAGCTATGTTCTCTATTGGCAACAGTGTTTTTTGTCTGATCCTATTGAAATGAGTAATCTTTGTAAAGAACCTTCAATACATCACTCCAATACAGTTTAGTTAAATGTGCTTCAATAGTTTCAGAGAAGATAATGAAAAGTATGGTTTTCACATACCGGGCTATGATGTTAAACTATGTTCTGCAATGGAGGCCATGTCTTTTGTCTGATCAAAATGAAATGAGCAATTTTTGTAAAGGACCTTCTGTACATCATTCTTGTAAAGTTTTGTTGAATTTGTTTCATTGGTTTCTGAGGAGAAGATGAAAATATGTGATTTTCCCTTAGGGTCCAATGTTAAACTATGTTCCCTGCTGGCTGCCATGTTTTCTATCCGATTGTAACTAAAGGAGCAATCTTTGTTAATGACCTTTCATACATCATTCCTGTAAAGTTTGCTTGAATTAATTGCTTCAGCAGTTTCAGAGGAGAAGATTAAAAATGTGACTTTTCCCATAGGGTTCAATGATAAATCTAAGTTCGAGGCCATGTTTTTTTTTGGAGGATTGAAACAAAATTAGCAATCTTTGTAAAGGACCTTTAGTACATCATTCCTGTAAAGCTTCAGTGGTTTCAGAGAAGTACATGAAAATGTGATTTTCCCATAGGGTCCAATGTTAAACTATGTCCCGGCCATGTTTTATTGGATCTGAATGAAATGAGCAATCTTTGTTAACATCGTTCCTGTAATATTTGGTTGAATTTGCTTCAGTGGTTTCAGAGAAGTTGAAAATGAGATTTTCCCATAGGGTCCAATGCAAAATCTAAGTTCTGTGCTGGCAGAAATGTTTTTTATTGGATCGGAACAAAATGAGCAATCCTTGTAAAAGACCATCCATACATCATAATCTAGGGATTAAATAATGAACTGAATATTGAGTTTAAAGTTTAGCAATACTGAACATGATTTGAGAAAGTTATAAAAATTCCAAAAAGGTTTAACATTTGGGTCAACCAAATGTTTATGACGACTATGCCATCGCCAACGACGACAGAATCAATGGTCACTATGTCTCACCTTCGCGACAACTGTAAAGTTTGGTTGAATTTGCTTCAGCCGTTTCAGAGCAGAAGATGAAAATGTAATTTTTTACATAGGGTCCAATGTTAAACCTAAGTTCCGCGCTGACGGCCATGTTTTTTATCGGATCGGAACAAAATGAGCAAACTTTGTAAAGGACCTTCCATAAATCATCTCTGTAAAGTTTGGTTGAATTTGCTTCAGTGGTTTCAGAGCAGAAGATGAAAATGTGATTTTTTCCATAGGGTCCAATGTTAAACCTAAGTTCCGCGCTGGTGGCCATGTTTTTGTAGGATCAGAACGAAATGAACAATCTTTGTAAAGGACCTTTCCAAATATCATTCCTGTAAAGTTTGGTTGAAATTGTTCTAGTTTAAGAGGAGAAGATGAAAATGTAAAAAGTTTAACAGACGGACGCCGGACGGACGAAGGATGCAGGACGCCTTGAGTGATGACAATAGCTCACAATGACCCTTAGGGTCAGATGAGCTAAAAAAAAACTAAGTACAACAAATGTTAAAATGTGGAAATATTGGAATTTTTTTTTGTTAATAATCTAGGGATTAAATAATGAACTGAATATTGTGTTTAAAGTTTAGCAATACTGAACATGATTTGAGAAAGTTATAAAAATTCCAAAAAGGTTTAACATTTGGGTCAACCAAATGTTTATGACGACTATGCCATCGCCAACGACGACAGAATCAATGGTCACTATGTCTCACCTTCGCGACATTCATCCCAGGCAAGACAAAAATTGTATTTACAAATATAATCAATTTTTTACTGAAATTGTATTATATTGATTTTTTCATAAAAGAAACTGAATTGAAGATATCTGTGGCGTTTCAAATATTCAATGATTTATGAGAAAATGATATGCTCGTCCACAGTCAACTTGAATATTTTGGCAATATTGGACCACAACAAAATTTTATGGAAAAAACAGAATATATTCCTTAATGAAAAATTATCAAGATGTAACCATTTAACAAATATCAAATTATTATGTAAAGTTATGCATAGAAAAGGTGCAATATATATATATATAAATTAAATCCAAGGGTCATAACTCTCCTAAAGAATCATTCAACAGGAACCAAATTTAAACATCAGTATTTATATACATCCCATCAAACAAAATATCAAATTAACAGGTTCAAGCATTGCAAAGAAAAGATTGAGAGAAACTGATATTTTTTTTAAAAAATTTACTGAGTCCAAGGGCCATAACTCTGCAAAATCATGGAACTGGAATTAAATTTACTCTTGACCTTTAACTTACATCAATACAATCATATACTAAATATCAAATCATTATATTTAAGCATTGCAAAGAAAAGGTGTAGAAACATTGTTTTTCAAAAATAAACCAAGCAACTCTGTACAAAATCTACCATTCATGACCAAAACTTGATCTGTATCTCAACTAGATATACTCATATACCAAATACCCAATCTATATGTCAAGCGGTTACAGAAAAAACTCCTGCAACCTATATTTTTCAAAACACCAAGTACAAGGCCCATAACTCTACAAAATCAATCGACCTGAATCAAATTCAAACTTGATCTGTATCTCACCTAGATACACTTATATACCAATATAGCCAATCAATACGTCTTGAGCAGTTACAGAGAAAACTCAGGAAACCAAAAAGTTAACGGAGAGTACACCATAATACGTCCATCTTTTGACTGGCGTATAAAAATCATATGTGTCCACAGAGGGATCAAATTTACCTCAAAAGAACAGTAGGTTTATAAATCCTTTTCAATTTTTTTGGTTTGGACTTCAGCTAAAAGTAGAATCAGTGCAAGGACCATGAGAGCTATATTGTTCCTCAGTTGAGGTACTATCAACATCTAATCATGGAAGTAAAGCAATACCTTCAAGGAAACTGAACTTTGACATATTGCACATTTTTTTACCACTTCATTTCTTATACGATAAGGAAAAGAATGTTTACAATAAACTGCTGCACCAAGAGCGCATGATACGCCCATCCACTGTCAAGTCGAACTTTATGGCATTGTTGAACCACAACAAAATTTTGATTGAAAAAAAAATCAAACAGAACATGTGCCTTACCAAGATGTTACAATTAACAAATATCAAATAAAATTCACAAAGTCCATAGGCCATAACTCTGTACAATATCAACCAACTGGGACCAAATTCCAACTTGATCTGTATCTCACCTAGATATACTCACATACCAGATATGAAATCAATATGTCTAGCGGTTAAAGTAAAAAAACTCCGGAAACCCATATTTTCAAAATTTCACTAAGCCAAAGGGCCATAACTCTGTACAAAATCAACCGATCGGAACCAAATTCATACTTGATCTGTATCTCACAAAGATATACTCATTTACCAAATATGAAATCAATAAGTCAAGCGGTTACAGAAAAAAAACTAAAAAAACCTATATTTTTCAAAATTTCACTAAGTCAAAGGGCCCTAACTCTGTACAAAAATCAACCGACCGGCACCAAATTCAAACTTGATCTGTATCTCACCTAGATATACTCATATACCAAATGTGAAATCAATATGTCAAGCGGTTACAGAAAAAAAACTCTGGAAACCTATATTTCTCAAAATTTCACTAAGTCCAAGGGCCATAACTCTGTACAAAATCAACGGACCAGACCAAATTCAAACTTGATCTGTATCTCACCTAGATATACTCATATACCAAATATGAAATCAATATGTCATGCGGTTACAGAAAAAATCTCCGGAAACCAAAAAGTTAACGGAATGACGGAGGGTATACCATAATACGTCCGTCTTTCTACAGGCGTATAAAAATAGAACAAAATAAAAACTAAAAGTGTTTTTTTGATACAAAAACGAATGTCTCCCCGATACATATCTTCCTGGAGATGATTTGTATCTTTAAATTGCCACTGCATTTGAATATTACTGGTTGAAATCCAATTAAAGATGAGGGATAATTAGAATTCAAAATACAAAATTCTATGACAAAAAGGAGCACTCCGCCAATCAATCCAGCCAGATAATATGCAAAACTAAGCATGCAGGTCAACACTCCTGTGAAATTTGCTTGAAATCAGATGAAAGATGCGGGAGATTTAGCATCCATAAACTTAATTTGTTAAAGTTCCATGTCAAAAAGGGACATTACTCCAACAAAAAATTGCCCATCAATCTGACAAGACGATATGCACAACTACACATGATGGTCAAGAATCCTGTGAGGTTTGGTTGAAATCCAAAGACAGATGTTAGAGAATTAGCTACAACAAACTTAATTTTGCAAAATTCTTAGTCAAAAAGAGGTACAACTCCCACAAAAATAAGCCCATCAATCCTGAGAGACTATATGCACAACTAGGCATGATGGTAAAATTCTAAGCAAAAAATTGATAGGTGTTCAATGGAACACTTGTGTCGCCTGCACTACAGAAGAGCCATTTTTGGCCAAGTGAACCTCAAAAATCTGTTAAATAAAATTTTTAGTATCATGTACATGGCGTGCATGGCTAGACTAGGAGAAAAACATATTCTGCAAATTTGTTTAAAATATCAATACTGTTTTGGGGACATACAGATTAACAAACTGAATGAGCTATGTTGGTTTGGCAAACTTCTTTAATCTTGTAAAAACAACATTTTAAGTATAATGTGCATAACCAGACCCGATAAACAACATTTACTGGAAGTTTGGATGGAATCTGACAGACAGTTGTGAAGGAGTCAAAGTTTAACAAACCAAATTAATAAAATGAGCTATTTTGGCTCCCGAACCTCTTTAATTTGCAAAATCAAAATTTTAAGTATCAGGTCCTCAATTATATCAAGTGACCAAAATATTCTGAAAGGTTGGTTGGAATATGATTTTTAGTTTTGAAGGAGTTCCACATTAAAAAACTAAATTAACAAATGAGCTTTTTGGCTCACTCAGTGAACCTCTAAAAACTGCAAAATCAAAATGTTATGTATCAGATGCACAACAAGATCAGGTGAACAACACATCCTACAAGTTTGGTTGAAATGTGATTATAGTTATGATGGGAGATTAACAAATGAGGTATTTTGGCTCCGTGAACCTCTAAAATCTGTTAAACCAAAATTGTGAGTATCAGGTGCACAAGAACACCAGATGAACAACACATCCTGCAATTTTGGTTGGAATTTGACATAGTCATGATGGAGTTGTGGATTGACAAACCAGATTAACAAATGAGCAATTTTGGCTCTGTGAACCTCTTAATATACAAAATCTAAATTGTAAGTTTCAGGTGCACAACAAGACCAGGTAACATATCCTGAAAGTTTGGTTGGAATCAGACTAGCAGTTTTGAAGGACTTGCAGCTTCAAATACTGACAAGACTCACAAATGAGCATTTTTGGCTACACGTACCTCTAACATCTGTAAAATCAAAATTCTAAGTATCAGGTGCACATCCACACCAGGTGAACAAATAATTCTGAAAGTCTGGTTGGAATTGGACTGGTAGTTTTGGAGGAGATGAGGATTCAAAACCTACAGACTCACAAATGAGCAATTTCAACTCTGTGATCCTCTAAAATCAGTAAATTCAAAATTCTGATTATAAATTGCACAACTACCAAGTGAACAACATTTCCTGCAAGTTTGGTTGAAACCGGACTGGTAGTTTTTAAGGAGTTGTGGATTCAGAAACCGACAGACTACGCAGGACGACGACCTAAGACGACGGATAGTTGTCCCTATGTGTCGACTCTGCTTACAAAAAGAGGCAAAACTCTCACAAAAATTAGCATATCAATCCGGCCAGACAATAGGCACACCTAGGCATAATGGTCAACAATCCTGTGAAGTTTGGTTGAAATCTGATGAAAGATGTAGGAGAATTTACATCCTCATACTTAATTTCGCAAAATTCTTAGTCAAAAAGGTGCACAACTCCCACAAAAATTAACTAATCAATCCAGCCAGACGCTATATGCACAATTAAGAATGATGGTGAACAATCCTGTGGAGTTTGGTTGAAATCTGATAAAAGATTTAGGAGAATTGGCGTCCACAAACTTAATTTTGCAAAATTCTAAACAAAAAAGGGGCAAAACTTCCGTAAACTGTGTGACGGATGGATGGACTGACGGACGACTAACACAGAAAAGACAACAAGAGTTGTCAGAATACAAAATAGCTCGCCGGGGATTACAGTAACCGCAATGCACAATTTATTTGAAGGATATACATTGTCATGATAAAAATAAGTATACTTTAAATGCGATATAAGAAAGCCACATGTCAAACAGGAACTCTCTATCTCTAAAAGACTAACTTCTATAAACAGGGTTCATTTTTTAAACTGCCCCAGGGCAATGTCAAGGTCAAAATGTCTACAACTATGGTACTACCAGAAAGCTCTCACCATAGGGAAGTCATGAACAAAATATAAACACCCTATAACTAAAAAACTAACTTCTAGAAGCAAGGTTGAAGTTTTTTTTTAAATTGCCCTAAGGACAAAGTCAAGGTCAAAATGTCTAAAAGTATGGTGCCATCAGAAAGCTATCATCATAAGGAAGTCATATGTTGAAATTGAACACCTTACCACTAAATTTCAACATTCTAGAAACACTGTTATAGTTTTTTTTTAATTGCCCTCAAGGCAAGGTCAAGGTCATAATGTCTACAAATATAGCACCATTAGAAAGCTCTCATCACAAGAAAGCCACATACTAAATATGAACATGCTACCACTTAACAATCAAATTCTATAAGCAAGGTTAAAAGTTTTTCAAAAATTGCCTTCAGGGTAAGGTCAGGTTCAAAATGTCTACAAATATGGTATCACTAAAAAGCTCTTATCATAAGGAAGTCACATACCAAATATGAACACCCTACCACTAAAAGCCTACATTCTAGAGGCAAGATAAAATTTTTCAAAAATTGCCCTCAGGGAAAGGTCAAGGTCAAAATGTCTACAAATATGGTAAAGCTCTCATCATAAGGGAGTCACATACCAAATAAGAACACCCTACCACTAAAAGCCTACTTTCTAAAGGCAAGGTTAAAATTTTTCAAAAATTGCCCTCAGGGAAAGGTCAAGGTCAAAATGTCTACAAATATGGTGCCACTAGAATGCTCTCATCATAAGGAAGTCACATACCAAATATGAACACCCTACCACTAAAAGCCTGCCTTCTAGAGGCAAGGTTAAAGTTTTTTAAAAATTGTCCTAAGGGCAAGGTCAAGGTCAAAATGTCTACAAATATGGTATCAAAAGAAAGCTCTCATTGCAAGGAAGCCACATGCTAAATATCAACATCCCACCTCTTAAGGTCTTCATTTCACAAGCATGGTTAAGTTTTTGCTGACGATGCCGACGACGCCTACGCCGGATGTATGACAATAGCTCTCCGGACATTCGTCCCGGCGAGCTAAAAACAATATCTTCCCTCCCTCTTTTTCCATTTTTGTCATTTTTATGTGTTTTTTAATTTGTACATTTTGTGTTTTTTATCTTTTAATCGTGGCCAACTATACCATTTTATTTTGTTAAAAACAATATGTCTCCCCTTTAGAGGGGAATACATCTCCTCCTTTAGAGGGGGATACATAATACCAAATACTCTTTATTACCTTTGTTAGGATGGAGTTTAATGCACAACTTTACTTTGTGTATATCCTCAAGTCAAGTCTTACTGAAAATGAACAAACCATATATAAGAAGGGAAGTTGTATTTACAACAGCAAGATGTCAGGAAAGTTTATCCCTTGATTATAATGGATCATAACTTTTCCACCATGTACATTTTTACATATTCTATTTTTAGCTAAAAATTTAACAAAATCCAACAAGAAGAGTCACATTTCATGATGGACAAACAAAAAGATATACAAGACAATTAACCTTAAATCAAATTATCTCCCCTTGATAACCCAAGGCAGTAATTCTTTCCTGCATGATTTACTATCAACTTTGAAATTGAACAAACCATTCAAGTTGTACCTCTGACAAGGATCAATTACTCCCATTGATTTCTGCAAAAACATCATCGGTTGTGGAAGTAAAAACAAACCTAGAGTAATGACTGTCGGACATGACAGTGATCCCCGCAACCCCTGTTTGACACAGAAAACATCTATAGACCCTAGGTATAATTTTTCTTAACATTTTTGAAATTAAACTATTGACAGTCACTATTTTTACCATAAGGAATTAAAAGAATATATTGTTGTTAGGCAGAATTCTAAAAAATAAGTAGTCTTTGAGACTTTCAGGAATTTTACCAAACTTGGAATCTAATATTTTGGAAATCAAATTGGTGAAATGTTTCTTCTAATTCTAACAATTTTTTTAACAATGGTTTCAATGTAGAATTCCAAAAAATAGTGGTCTTTGACATTTTCAGGAAATTTACCATATTTGGAATCAATTATTTTGGAAGACCAATTGGTGAACATGATTGACCTTATCAAAACAAATGCTAAAAGTATGGTTACTAGGAAGAATTCCAAAAAATAAGTGGTCTTTGAGACTTTCATGTAATTTACCAAAATTGGAATCAAATATTTTTGAAATTCAATTGGTGAAAATGATCACCCTAATGGAAACAAATCCTAATAGTATTGTTGCTAGGAAGAATTCCAAAAAAATAAGTGGTCTTTGAGACTTTCAGGTAATTTACCAAAATTGGAATCAAATATTTTTGAAATTCAATTGGTGAAAATGATTACCCTAATGGAAACAAATCCTAACAGTATTGTTGCTAGGTAGAATTCCAAAAATAAGTGGTCTTTGACACTTTCAGGAAATTTAATAAACATAGGTAATCAACGATTACAGAGTTCGCCTCGTTATGGCACTTTGTCACAGTAACAAAATCTTGACTGGATGTTGACATCACATTTGCATGCCTAAGCAAGGCTACATGATCCTACCATGTATAGTGAATGAGATCTGAACTTGCCTGAAAACTTGGACATAAATCACTCATGCGTAAAACATAAGTCAAAGTGCCCTACTTTTGCCTGGATGCTGATGTACCATCAGGGATGCATGCCTATGCAAGGTTTCATGATCCTACCATGTAAAGTGACTGAGATATGAACTTGTCCAAAAACTTGGATGTAAATCAATCAAGAGGAAAATATAGGTCAAAGTGACCTAATTTTGTCTGGATGCTGATCTACCATCAGAGTTATATGCATATGCCAGGTTACATGATTTTACCATGTATAGTGACTAAGATCTGAACTCGGACGTAAACTTGAATGTAAATCAATCAGGTGTAAAATATAGGTCAAAGTGACCTCATTTTGCTTGGATGCTGATACACCATCAGAGTTGCATGCATATGGAAGATTACATGATCCTACCATGTATAGTGACTGAGATCTGAACTCTTGAATGTAAATCAATCAAGCGTAAAATATAGGTCAAAGTGACCTTATTTTGCCTGGATGTTGACCTTCCATCAGAGATGCATGCGTATGCAAGGTTACATGATCCTACCATGTATAGTGACTGAGATCTGAACTCGGACGTAAACTTGAATGTAAGTCATTCAAGCGAATAATATAGGTCAAAGTTACCTAATTTTGCCTGGATGCTGACCTACCATCAGAGATGCATGTATATGCAAGGTTACATGATCCTACCGTGTATAGTGACTGAGATCTGAACTCGGACGTAAACTTGATATAAGTCGTTCAAGCGATAAATATAGGTCAAAGTGACCTAATTTTGCCTGGATGCTGACCTACCATCAGTGATGCATGCATATGCAAGGTTACATGATCCTACCATGTATAGTGACTGAGGTCTGAACTCAGACGTAAACTTGAATTTAAGTCATTCAAGCGGAAAATATAGGTCAAAGTGACCTAATTTTGCCTGGATGCTGACCTACCATCAGAGATGCATGCATATGCAAGGTTACATGATCCTACCATGTATAGTGACTGAGATCTGAACTTGGACGTAAACTTGAATGTAAGTCGTTCAAGCGGAAAATATAGGTCAGAGAGACCCAATTTTCTTGGAGGCTGTGAGATAGCCCAAGATGCACCTGCATACAAAGTTTGATGATCCTACCATGCATAGTTGCAGAGATATATGCCCAAATGCGGACGCGGACGTAGACGTAGACGCGGACGCCGGGGGTACTCCAATAGTCCCCTTCAACTTCGTTGAGGCGAACTAAAAATTGGAATCAAATATTTTTGAAATTCAATTGGTGAAAATGATTACCCTAATGGAAACAAATCCTAATAGTATTGTTGATAGGTAGAATTCCAAAAGATGAGTGGTCATTGACACTTTCAGGAAATTTACCAAAATTGGAATCAGATATTTTTTAAATCCAATTGGTGAAAATGATTACCCTAATGGAAACAAATCCTAACAGTATTGTTGCTAGGTAGAATTAAAAAAAAATAAGTGGTCTTTGACACTTTCAGGAAATTTAATAAAAATTGGAATCAAATATTTTTGAAATTCAATTGGTGAAAATAATTGCCCTAATGGAAACAAATCCTAACAGTATTGTTGCTGGGTAGAATTCCAAAAAATAAATGGTCTTTGACACTTTCAGGAAATTTACCAAAATTGGAATCAAATATTTTTGAAATCCAATTGGTAAAAATGATTAACCTTATTAAAACAAAATAAAAGTATGGTAGAATTCCAAAAAATAAGTGGTCTTTGAGACTTTCAGGATATTTACCAAAATTGGAATCACATTTTCGGATTCTAAGATTTCAGAATTTTTATTTTTTCCAAATACTTACCAAAATATAAGATTATATGCCAAAATGTAAAAAATATCGGTCTTTGACATTTTCAGGAAATTTACCAAAGTTGGAACCGGAATCAAAATTCTGAAAGCTTATTGCGCATCTACAGACTATATGCAACAATTCTGCAACAAAATTAAATCCATAAATCCCAAAATGTAGGATGAGTTTGCATCGCATGCTATATGTGTCACAATCCACATTTTGTTGTCTTTGTCAAATCGACATCTTGGGGCCTCTTGTTTGCATCAAGATAAATATCAAAAATCCGAAAAATTATTGCGCATCTACAGACCATATGCAACAATTCTACAACAAAATTAAAACCCTAAATCCAAAAATCTAGGAGGAGTTTGCATCGCATGCCACATGTGTCAAAATGGACATCTTGGGGCCTCTTGTTTGCACCAAGACCAATATCAAAAATCCGAAAGCTTATTGCGCATCTGCAGCATATATGCAACAGTTCTATAACAAAATTAAAACCCTAAATCCAAAAATGTAGGAGGAGTTCGCGTCGCAAGGATGTGTGACGGACGGACAGACAGACAGACAGACAGACGGATGGACGGACGGACGAGGCCAACGACAATTTCCCCGAACTTTCATTCGAAAGTGTGGGGATAAAAATGTAGGACGAGTTACGTCGCATGCCATATGTGTCACAATCGACATTTTGTTGTCTTTGTCAAATCGACATCTTGGAGCCTCTTGTTTGTATCAAGATAAATATCAACAAGATGTGTTTGTAAAACACTACATATGCCCCCAGATTCCCAATTTTACCCCTTTTCGACCCCTATGACCTTGACCTTTGACCTTTGACCTAATTTTTTTTTTGCATATTTATGTTCCTCTTGACTAGACCTATACACTTGCCAAGTATCAAAAGTCTACCTTATATAGTTCAAAAGTTATAGGCAAGGTTAAAGTTTCGGACAAACAGACAGACAGACAGACAGACAGACAGACGGACAGACAGGACAAAAACAATATGCCCCCCGATCCTCGATCTGGGGGCATAAAAATCTGAAAGCTTATTGCGAATCCACAGACCATATGCAACAATTCTACAACAAAATTATAACCCTATCCAAAAATGTAGGAGGAGTTCGCGTCGCATGCCACATGTGTCAAAATGGACATCTTGGGGCCTCTTGTTTGCACCAAGACCAATATCAAAAATCCGAAAGCTTATTGCGCATCTGAAGCATATATGCAACAGTTCTATAACAAAATTAAAACCCTTAATCCAAAAATGTAGGAGGAGTTTGCGTCGCAAGGATTTGTGACGTACGGACGGACGAGGCCAACGACAATATCCCCGAACTTTCATTCGAAAGTGTGGGGATAATTACCCATCAGAGTTATCAAAAGCCGAAGTCAATGAGACAAAAAGACAAATTAGGTGGAAACCATTGGAAAAATTGTCGACCGCATTGGTCCAGACTTGGTACATTGAAACAAACCATTTACGAGATGGACAAGTATCCAGTTCACTGGCCTTTGATAGCTAAAACTGGCCTTGAAAAGTCCTCAATTATCTCCCTTTGATAACTCAATTATTTTATTGCTGCATATGCAACTTTACATGGTGGACGTTTTGTGGTAAATTTACATCAAAAACAAATCAATGTTAAAGGTTTTAAGATTAAAATAATTGAAAGAGACAGACAACGGCAGTTACAAACTGCATTTGCAGGGACATAAAAATCTAGTAAGGACATTTCTTTTGCCATTTCTATTTTTTTTTAATTTGCCTCAATAGTTACAAAAAATTAATTTGTTATTGCTCATTCATGCATAACTGAGAGGTCAGGACCACATTCTGGGTAAAGAATAAGTATATACTCCGATCATTATGTCAAACGTCAATTGGTGTACTTACTACTAGAGGAACACTTAACATGATCATTCATTTAAGGTAGATTCACACTAATACAGGCAGAATTCAATTTACGAAACAAGTGTAGGATGCAGAATCGACTTGATTTTCAAGCCGTAATATTCCTCTATTGGCCTTTTTATTGTGATGCCATAATAAATTGACATATGCTTTCCTGTAAATTAGCTCCCCTTTCCCATCAATATTGTCTATTTTGTTAACTACTGTATATAAAATATCTCCCAATGGTGACATATCTTTTTAGCTTGACATAATGCTGAAGAGTATATCTCTGAAATATCAAAAAAGAAATAAAAAATATATCCAATATTTATTTCATATGAAAACTAAATAAACAGCAAGTTCTCACAGTTCCCTACATATTTTTTGTAAATATTGATGAAAAATAATGAACAAATATGGCCTGATTTTCAATGCATGATATCAGAAAAAGGTTATCGTTGACATATCATTTTTAATTAATTTTTTCACATATAAGCTAAGACCTACAAAATATCTTAAAATTCTGTCTGATATTTTTATTAGGCTCGAACCACCTTAATAACTAGAGGCTCAGATACTGAGCCTGTATCGCCCACCTGACAAACATGCTTCTAAGCCATGCCTATGCTGATGTTTTTCCTATTGTTGAGATCTCTCCATACATTACTCCAATACAGTTAAGTTCAATTTTCTTTAATGGTTTCAGAGTAGATGATGAAAATGAAGATTTTCCCATAGGATCCTATGTTTGACAATGGCCACCACATTTTTTTTTATCAGATCAAAACAAAATGAGAAATCTTAGTTGTGGACCTTTAATACATCATTCCTGTAAAGTTTGGTTGAATTTGCTTCATTGGTTTCAGAGCAAAAGATTCCCATGCGGTCCAATGTTAAAACTATGTTCTGCGCTGGTGCCCATCTTTTTATCGGATCAGAACGAAATGAGCAATTTTTGTTAAGGATCTTCCATACACCATTCCTGTTAAGTTTTGTTGAATTTGCTTCAGTGGTTTAAGAGGAGATGATGAAAATGTGATTTTTCTGTATGGTCCAATGTAAAACCCAAAGTTCCGTGCTGACCGCCATGATTTTCATAGGATCGGAATGAAATGATTATCTTTGTAAAGGACCTCCCATACATCATTCCTATAAAGTTTGGTTGAATTTGCTTCAGTGGTTTCAGAGGAGAAGATGAAAATGTGAAGTCAAGGGACAGACGATGGCAATAGCTCACTGACCCTTTGGGTCAAGTGAGCTAAAAAGGTAACAGAAAACATAAAATGTATGGGTGTCCCACAGAACACGTGTCGCCTGCACTATTTTAAGAATTCCTCTGTTTTGAATTGAATTACAATGTCCATGTTGACCATCTACATTACATACTGAAACATGCATTCCTCCAAGTTTGGTAGAAAAATACAGGGCCATTAATGAAGAGTTCTGGATAATTGAGACATACCCCAAGACTGGATAATCTTAAGTGCAAGTACAATAATAGTATGGAATTCTAGAATAAACGAAAAGAAAGAAAAACAAAATGCATGGTGCACATCTTCAACATATAATGAAGCATTCATGCAAGTTTGGTTGAAAAATACAAAGCCGTTTATGAGGAGTTGCGGAACAAAATTAAAGAAAAACAAAATGCATGGTGCATATACATGTATTCAACATATACTGAAACATTCCTGCAAGTTTGGTTGAAAACTGCGGAGTTGCAGATAATGGATACATACCCTCAAGACTCCAATAAGCTAAAATGACAAAGTCCAAAACAGCATATTATCTGAAAAAAACCCAAATGCATGCTGAACATCTTCAACATATACTGAAGCATTCCTGCAAGTTCGGTTGAAAAGTGCCAAGCGGTTTAGGAGGAGTTGCGGATAATGGAGACTTACCCTCAAGACTCAAATAAGTTAAAATGACATAGTCCAAATACAGCTTAAAATCTGAAAGAAAAACAACATTAAAGAAAAACAAAATGCATGGTGCACATCTTCAACATATACTGAAGCATTCTGGCAAGTTTGGTTGAAAAGTGCCAAGTGGTTTAGGAGGAGATGCAGATAATGGAGACGTACCCTCTTCACTCCAATAAGCTAAATTACAGTCCAATAAAGTAAAATCTGGAAAAAACAAAATTAAAGAAAAACAAAATGCATGGTGCATATCTCCAACATATACTAAAGCATTTCTGCAAGTTTGGTTGAAAAGTGCTAAGCGTTTTAGGAGTTGCAGATAATGGAGATGTACCCTCAACACTCCAATAAGCTAAAATAAAGTACAAAACAGCGTAAAATCTGGAAAAAACAAAATTAAAGAAAAACAAAAAGCATGGTGCACATCTTCAACAAGAGCTGTCGCTGAATGGCAACCAAGTATACCCCCACTCATTGAACCCTGGTTTTCACTACATTTCGTAACTCAAGTCCAGGTCATGTTTGTCAAACAGGAAGTACACATCTACAGGACTCAAAATAATACGTTCAAATAACCATATAGAGGCTTCATACCAATTTTGAAATGAATCCCTCTTGTAGAAGCTGAGAAAAATGCGATGGAAAATTCATCTTTTCACTACATTTTGTAACTAAGTCCACATTTCGTCAAACAGGAAGTGCACATCTGACAGGCCTCAAAATAGGACGTTCCTTACAACTAACCATATAGAGGCTGCATACCAATTTTGAAATGAATCCTTCATGTAGAAGCTGAGAAAAATGCGATGAAAATTCATCGGTTTTCACTACATTTCGTAACCAAGTCCACATTTCCTGATTTCGTCAAACAGGAAGTGCAAATCTGACAGACTCAAAATACGGCATTCCTTACAACTAATCATATAGAGGCTGCCTACAAATTTTGAAATAAATCCCTCTCATAGAAGCTGAGAAAAATGTGACGAAAAATTTACGTTTCACATTTACGGACGAACGGACGGACAAGGTGAATCCAGTATACCCCACACTCTATCGAGTAGGGGTATAACATATACTGAAGTATTCCTGCATTAGTCAGGTTGAAAAGTTCAAAGCGGTTTAGGAGGAGTTGCGGATAATGGAGGCATACCCTCAACACCCCAATAAGCTAAAATAACAAAGTCCAATAACGCATAAAATCTGGAAAACAAAATTAGAGAAAAACAAAATGCATGGTGCACATCTTCAACATATACTGAAGCATTCTTGCAAGATTGGTTGAAAAGTGCCTAGCGGTTTAGGAGATGTGATAATGTTTAAAATTTTTGAGCCATATAGACGGACTGACAGACGGACGGACGGAAGATCCCTATGTGTCGATCCTGCACTAGGAGCAGGCGACACAAAAATGGCTGAAAATTAGAATCACATACAACAATCCATGCATGGAACTACAAATAAAAACAAATAAAAGACAAGACAAAAGTAAACAATGATATGTGCGCAGAACAGTCAGATTTGGCCCCAGGGTGGGGTTGGGGTAACTTCCTGCAACATGTGCAATAAGTTTTTGGATATTACATATTTTTGTCTTGGTGTGCACTTAGTTAAAAGAAGGGTTTTACTTTCATCTTGTAGAATTGTCTCATCTAGTCTGTGGATGACTTCAAAAGCTTTCGGAACTTTGATTCTGGTTCCATCTTTGGTAAATGTAAAGACCATTTCAAAACTAAAGTTGCCGTGCTCAAGTGAACCAAAGGATATCCTGCCAAAACCTAGAAAAAAGTAAATTACTGAAAATAATTGAATAGCAGAACTGGGACCCACAAACTTAATTTTGCAAAATTATAAGTTAACTAGAGGCTCAGAGACTGAGCCTGTATTGCTCACCTGACAAAATGCTTCTATGCCATGCATGACTAAAAAAGATGTATATTACCAATGAGGTCTAACGTTGAGGTCTAACGTTAAGCTATGTTCTCCATTGGCACAAGTGTTTTTTGTGATCCTATTGAAATGAGTAATCTTTGCAAAGGACCTTCAATAGACCATTCCAATACAGTTTAGTTAAATTAACTTGAATAGTATCAGAGAAGATAATCAAAAGTATGGGTTTTTCACATACCGGGCTATGATGTTCAACTATATTCTGCACTGAAAGCCATGTTTTTTGTTGGATCAAACTGAAATAACCAAATTTTGTAAAGTATTTTCCCTACATCATTCCTGTAAAGTTTGGTTGAATTTGCTTCAGCAGTTTCAGAGGAGATGATAAAAATGTGACTTTTCCCATTGGGTCCAATGTTAATTTTAAGTTCCACGCTGGCAAACATGTTTTTTGTCTGATTGAAATAAAATTAGCAAATTTTGTAAAGTACCTTCCATACATCATTCCTGTAAAGTTTGGTTGAATTTGCTTCTGTGATTGTGATTTTTCGCATAGGGTGCAATGTTGAACCTAAGTCCCATGCTGGCAGCCATGTTTTCTGTCGGATCAGAACAAAACTAGAGGTACTGTGGCCAGGAGGGCCACAAAATGATACCCCCACTCCCCAATTTGAGTAGATGATCCCAAATTTCAAGTTGTAGTGATGAGTAGTTACTGAGAAAACTGTTACAAAAAGTTTCAACCATTGACAAAATATCTTGAAAATTGACTAAGTCGGTAAATAGGAAGTAGATGTCCAGCAATCATAAAATTGCTACTTGCGGTATAGGACAATCATTCTAAACTTGCATACAAAATTTCAAGTTGCAGTGATCAGCAGTTACTGAGAAAACTGTTACAAAAAGTTTCTACAATTGACAAAATATCTTTAAAATTAACTAAGTCGGTACACAGGAAGTAGATGTTCGGCAATCCTGAAATTGCTACTTGCAGTATAAGATATTATTCTAAACTTGCATACAAAAATTCAAGTTGCAGTGATGAGTAGTTACTGAGAATACTGTTATGAAAAGTTTCTAAAATTGACAAAAGATCTCGAAAATTAACTAAGTTCGTAAACAGGAAGTAGATGTCCAGGAATCCTGAAATTGCTACCTCCTGTATAGCTAGGACATCATTCTAAACTTGCATACAAAAGTTCAAGTGAGAAAACTGTTACGAAAAATTGTTTGCTATCACAGACAGACGGACAGACAAATTGATTCCTATATACCCCCCTGAACTTCATTCGTGGGGGTATAATGACCAATCTTTGTAAAAGACTTTTAGAACATTATTCCCATAAAGTTTGGTTGAATTTGCTTCAGTGGTTTCCGAAGAGAAGATAAAAATGTGATTTTCCCATAGGGTCCAATGTTAAACTATGTTCCGTGCTGGCAGCCATGTCTTTTCTCTGATCAGAACAAAATGAGCAATCTTTGTTGAGGACGTTTAGTGCATCATTCCTGTAAAGTTTGGTTAAATTTGCTTCAGTGGTTTCAGAGGTAAAGATGAAAATGCCATTTTCCCATAGGGTCCAGTCTTAAACCATGTTCAGTGCAGGCAGCCATGTTTTATGTCCGATCAGAAGGAAATGATCAACCTTTGTTAAGGACCTTTAGTACATCATTCCTGTAAAGTTTGGTTGAATCTGCTTCAGTGGTTTCAGAGCAGAAGATGAAAATGTGATTTTTCACATAGGGTCCAATATTAAACCTAAGTTCCGCGCTGGCGGCCATGTTTTTTGTCGGATCTAAACAATATGAGCAATCTTTGTAAAGGACCTTCCATATATCATTCCTGTAAAGATTGGTTGATTTTGCTCCAGTATTTTCAGAGAAGATGAAAATGTGAAAAGTTTAACGGAGGGATGCCATTAAGTGATGGCAATAGCTCACACTGACCCTTTGGGTCAGGTGAGCTACAAAGGGGCATAACTACCACAAAAATTAGACGATCAATCTGGTGACACAATATGCACAACTAGGCATGATGGTCCATTATGTTCTTCTTCGCTTCGCTCATCCGCACATAAAATATTTCTTAACTAAATAAAGACTAAAACACCAATCAGGGTATGAGTTTCACACTAAATAGCAAGTGCAAAAATTTAATTACAAAATTGAAAAAACAAATCTGGCTTGAACTCTGTGGCAGGAACATTATGGATAAACACATACAAAGTAATCTAGAAAAGAGAAAAAATATCCATGTATGTATGAATTATTAAAACTAATACAATAAACCTGTGGAATTAAATGTGGAAACCTCGATAGCTTAATTACCGCCAAAACATTGCCTATATACTCATACCGCATTACTTCTAAAATGCTATGTGCATAAAATAGAAAAACGGTTCAAAAATACTAAAGTCTTTAACCGTTTAGAAATTGACATAATCTTGTGAAGTTTGATTGAAATCCAATGAAAGATGTAGGAGAATTTGTTTCCACAAACTTTGTGAGGGACAGACTGACAGACTCAGACAAAAACAATATGTCTCACCTTTGAGAGGGGGAGGGGAGATATAATTTAGCAAAATTCTATGCCAAAAAGGGAACAACTCCAACAAAAATTGGCTGATCAATCTGACCAGACAATATGCACAACTAGGCATGATTGTCAACATTCCTGTAAAGCTTGGTTGAAATCAGATGGAAAATCTAGGAGAATGGGCATCCACAAAAGTTAAGATGGACTAACAGACTGACCACAGACAATTTGACAAAATTAATATGGTTCCCCTTTAGAGGGCGAGACATACATGTAATTAACATGATGAAGTTCCTGTACAAGTTTCATAAAATTAGAATCAGTTGTTTAGGAGAAGCAGATACCAGCTTTTGGGAAACAAAAGACGGACAAACAGAAGGTAGGACGGATTAACATCATGAACATTATACCTCCAGCAGGCAGGGGTGTAATAACTTTTGAAATTTTAGCAACTGTTAAATTCTTGACACTTACAATTCTGACAACTTTATTGTTCTACTGGCAACTTTACCTATTAATTTGTTTTGTCGGCATACATTTTCACAAATTGGGTTTTGACTATAATAAATTTCAATTAGTTAAATTTTCTGAACCTCTAAAAGACCACTTTTTCAGAATTCTACCAGACAACCAAGAATTCTGTTTTGGATAACAAAACTTGATCTTTAATTTGATAATTTCCTAAAACTCTCAAAGAAAAGTCATTGGGGGGGATTTTACATCAAAATAATTTTTAAAATTCTTTTCAGTATATATACTTTTCTTTTGATTGTATTTGATTCCAACTTTGGTACATTTCCTAAACCTCAAAAGAACACTCTTTCTAGTAAGAATACTTGTCCAATGAATTCAGATAATTTTAGCTTTTGATTTCAACTTTGCTATAAATGAAAGTCTCAAAACATTTGTTTTGGACCTCTACCTTGAAACCAACTATGAATTCATTTTCATAAAATTGTTAATTATCAATATTTAGTTTTGAAAAATATTCACTAAAATGACACTGGCAGCCATCTTGAATTAGATGCCAACATGCCCAAGACTATTTTTGAAGTGGATAACCATGGACAACAGTGACCAAGTTTTATTCCAATTGACTCAGTGGTTTCTGTGAAGATTTTTGAACGAGTTTTAACATGGGGTACAATATTATACTATGTTCCGCTTACAGTCATCTTGACAGGGACATGACACACATTTTCAAAGATGACTGCCAAATTACTTTTGTGATCAAGTTTTGTATTTTTGGGCCAGTTGGCCTAGTGGTTTCAGAGAAATGTTTGAATGAAAAACTAAAAATACAAGAGTGGACCCTAATAGATGTCTCGCCCGTCCCTGCTTGTCGCTAAAACAGTCATGTACTACTAAAAAGCAACCTTTTTACCGTACCACTTACAGTAATTAAAAACTATTCTAATCACAAGCACTTTACTTTGTTCACTAGACCCTGAAATTGAGGTCAAGGTCAAAAGCCAAAAGGCAGACTGACATGTACTAACCAAGACCAAGCTATATACCAAATATCATTGACCTATGGCTTGTAGTTATTGAGAAACAGACTTAAGCAAA
>MJUU01009548.1:2918-17197 GCA_002080025.1 Modiolus philippinarum
GCTCCATTCAAATACATTTGCACCGTGAAAAGATGACCCTATGTAGCGGTATATCTGTTGTGAATAGTACTTTAAGGTATTGGCTATTTTCCACGATATGATTTTTTTTCTCCTACTAATACATTGCCTGGAATTTTTTTTCAAATATTAAATATGGCGGCAAATTTTTTGAAGTATGGCACAATCGTCTATAGAAAATTAATGTATAAGATTTTGAAAGGATTTCACAGGATTAATATCACATTTCTTAAGATGGGTCGAATTTAAAAAATTCATTGTTTTATTAATAGTCTGATTGCAATTAAATTTTTATTTATTTTTTTTTGTCCCGTGACTGCGGTTAAAAATATTAATAATGTGATTCTCAGTAATTTCATTTTTAATGATACTATTACATAGTCATAAGGTGAAAATATTGTTAAGATATCAATTCTAAATTTTTTAATGGGGTTTCTTATGTTTTCATGGATATCTCCCCATTTTCAATCTATAACGGACCAAAGGGGTGCATTATTTAATTTTAAAATGGTGTTAGCTTCCAAGAAAGATTTTAGCATAGCCCGTAGCATTTCACATCCAATAAGGTTGGGGTGGGATGGGAGATATTGGCAATATGATGAACACATTTTTTGGTATCTGTCCGTGTGTAAAAGTACCCTTGTTCAAAGTGCCATGTGCTTCGCGTTTCCTTTATAATGATATAAATGCAATGGCCCATGTGTCAACTTGTTAGCTATAAAACCAGGCGCGGATGCAGGGAATTTGAAAAGGGGGGTTCCAACTGAGAAGGGAAGAAAATATGGGCCGAGCGGAGCGAGGCGCGAAAATATTTGGGGTATTTCTTAGTAAAATACTAGGATTTGTATTAAAAAATACATGATTTTCGAAAAAAAAGGGGGATTCCAACCCCCGGAACCCCCCTTGGATCCGCCAATGAAAACGATTCATTACTTATATGTAGAATCTCGTAAATGGCGTAATATTCGAAATAATTTTCTAGCGAATCATACCGGTAAATGGAAACAATCACATTTTAAGCTTGGAACTGTACAGAATAGCACTGATGCCACATAAAGAAAAAAATATCTCGTAATTGTGAGATACAATATAGATAAATAAGACGTAAAACATCAATCAATCAATCTATCTATGAGATACTATTTCATAATTGTGAGATATTATCTCATGATTATGAGATATTATTTCATAATAATGAGGTAATAATATCTAATGAGATAATAATCTCATAAATATGACTTATTAATTCATAATTATGAGATACTACCTCGTAATTATGAAATAATATCTCAAAGTTATAAGATAAGATCTCATTATTATGAATCAGTATCTCATAATTTTGAGATAATAATCTCGTATTTATGACATAACATCTCAAAATTATGAGATAATTATCTCATAATTATGTGATAATATCTCATAATTATGAAATAATATCTCATGATTATGAAGGATTATCAGATAATTAGGATGATTACGCGATTTTTTGTCTTCATGTGGTATCAAAACGATCCCGTAGAATTGACCGTTTTTTCACATTCAATATTTAATAATTATGATTCATATTTCGAAAAAAGGTCAATTTGATTTTATTACCTTAAAATGAGGGGGCGGACAGGGTAAAGGGAGACTGGGAGAAAGATGGTATGGGAGAGGCTGCAGGGGCGGGAGAAAGAGAGGGGCAGGAGAAGGGAGAATGGCACCCCTGTCCGCCCCTCTAAAATGTTGAATTAATTCTTATTAAGAATACACACAATCAATAGTTATGGAAAACATGAGTGATTTTGTGGTTTACATGATAAGTTGTCACAAAAAATCGTAATCTTTGATGCTGTTGGCAATACGCCGAACTTCCCACGAAACGTTCTGTCAAACAATTGTCTGTGATCACAGGGTGTGACGAGGTATCTGACCGTCCCTGTCAAGCCCCAACGATCATAGTCCATTATTTGACATAAAGTTTCCAAATAATATACACCTGAGTTAAACAAAGGACCCGGGGTGTAAAACTACAACGGCGATCCATGAAACGCGACCGACTAGACTTTATACATTAAAGTAGTAGGAAAGTAAAAAACTGTATATTCTAAACTAAAGAAAAGTGAATTAAATAATTGAATATAATGAAGTACTAATATCTGGTAACATATAAAATAAAGATAAAGTATAATAACACATAAAATATACACTGTCACAATTACCCCCATTCAAGATATTTCAATGTTTAAACTAGGATTCTAGCGGTATATACTTATTCCAAATAAGATGCGTATGTTGGCATTGTTCTTCTCGTCCCTTCCGTTACTCAATGTGCAAGGTTCATACTGGTAGATGGATACCAGATGATATGTAGATGGTATATGCCATTACTAGTATTCGAAACATGATCAATAACCATAGAAATAAATGGATAAACTGTATTATATATGTCCCAATTTTGTGGGGAACCCTGAAATTTCCTATCCATTTACTGTCTTGCACGTACTTCCGAGTGAGAGTTTATTTCTGTAGTGGTTTGGTTTTCCAATTCCTTAGATTCAAGTTGCTATGACAAGATGTAAATCATCGAAATAGGGTCTTTTCTGTAGCATTAAAACTGAAATGCAATTTTGCATGTCACCCAAATTGTAATGGTCAAATTTCTCAGTGGAAGCGTTATCTCGACTCTAACTCAATTGTTCCTTGACTTTAGACGCATTCAATTTATTTTTCAAAAGTAATCAAGCGTATCTGGGTCCATATTATATCGAACTGACCTCGTACAAAGGCTTCAATTGTTATGTCATTGACATGAAAACACATTAATTCATTACAAATTTGCTAATTTTGAAATTTCTTTATACATAATTTAATATCAAATTGAATATGTTTTCCCTACAAAAACACATTTTTTTGGTCTACACACATAACATATATCTGATATAGTTCAAACAGGAAGCCGAAGCAAATATAAAATTTCTTGTAAGTCAAATTAATTTTGTTAAAATCTGAAGAATATCTCCTATTGCATAGCTCTGCGCTGATTTTGGCTTTCCTATAAAGATCCTATTGGTAGTTTGTTCTCCATCAGCGTTTACAGATATTTTGAGTCATGTATTTCCAAATGTTTTGATTTGATCAGCACTGATGAGATATAATTTGTCGAAATGCGCATATGCAGAACCTGAATTCACGGTAACCTCGGTATTTTGTTATTAGTTAATACCTAGATCATTTATTTGGCCTCTTTGTCTTTCAAGTGAAAAAAAATCAGTGTGCCTAAACCATGAGTCATTTCAGTAACGTGCAACATGCATTTCTCAATCGAAGTTTTTGAAGCAGTTTTGTGCAACTACACACAAAACAGCGGTCATGTGATTAAGTTAATTCACATGGAATAGTTTGAAAACTTTCTAAATAGTAATATCACTCATATCACTCTTTATGTTGGAAGCGTCAAGTTCTTATTAAATGACTCAAGATATATTTGTAGACACATGTATGAACAGCTATGAAACTAAGTACAAACTTGCAAGGAGAATCTTAAATTGAAAATGTCTATCAAATACTATTTATCTTTTTAGTTACTTCTTTCAAAGAGTCTTTGTAATCCCACTTGTTTTTGCATTCTCGGAGGACTTGGATGCGATTTTCAAACCCTTCCGCCTTTGTCTGCTCTTCCTCTTGTACCAACCAGTCGAGGTATTCTGTTGTCGATGGAGGACTTTTAAGTAAAGCCGTTTCTTTCAGTTGCTCCATATAATGATTGATAAGGAATACACTAAACTCGATTTTTTCCTTTGAATAATGAATTTCATCTTTCATTTGCGATATAACCTCATCAATAGTTAATGTTTTCTCCTTTGCTAGCTCGTACGCTATTTTTTTCTCCTCGTAAGTTTTTTGTGATGTTGTAGTAAAGTTTTTGTAAATCCATGGACCAATTTCATGAACAGTGTATGGACATCTGTCAGGGCATTGTGTACATTTTCCATCTTTATCAATGACGGTTAATTCAGGAATTTTGTTTTTCTCCGTCTTTTTGCAATTTCTAAGACAATTAAAGTGACATATTGAACAGGTCAATGTATTCGGGGTCTTGCCAAATATACGACTGCTAAGGTTAACTTTCTTTCTCTCTGTTATGACTACTTCATAAGCAAAATCTTTGTTTGCTTCAATTTCTTCCCTATGTTTATTAAAATCTTTAATTTCTTGTTCAAGAGTATTAATTGTTTCTAATGTAACTTGAAGTACATCTTTTAGATCACGTATTGTGTTATCAATAGCATCTCGTAATGACAGCACATTGACTGTAAGGCAGAGACTAACCGATGGAGAATTTTCTAATTTTTCGAAAAACCTGCAATAACTCATGTTTCCCAATTTCCAAAATGAAGGAGCAAAAATCTCGTCAGCAGAATTGCTGGAATATAACGCTGAGTTATTGACTGGGAAAAATACTTCGTATGGTAGTGGTGCATCCTCAACCGCTTCTAAAGCTGCTATTACTGGCGGTTTCTGACCATCGACAAAAGTAACGATAGTACACATATTTTCGCGAATATCTTTGCCAAACAATGACAAAACTGATTTGAATATATATTGCTGACTTGCCGTAAGTCTAGCATCTGGGGCTTTTACTACCAAGCACACAGCATTTATGGAAGAAACGTCGTATCGTTGAGGAGACTGGAAGAGCTCCTTAACTTGACTTAAGATATTGGTATCGTTTTCTATCCCACCAGTGTGTCCAAACCCAGGTGTATCAATGATATTTACATTAAATCGCACTGCTGATGAAGCAGACGTGAATATTTTGTAACATGTTAGCCAGCTGGTCTGAGATACTGCCTGCAAAAATCAAACGACATTTTTATACAGTAATAATGCTTTGATAAGCCAAAATAACACCCTTCGAGACAAAACAAAATACTACACAACCTGACATGTTACATTATGAGTACTAATAGCACTTTGCCATTTCGACTTCTAGCAATGAATTTCGCTCAAATCGATGGTGGGGACGTTTTTCACTTACTATGTGGTATGAGCAAAGCTCATTGTTGAAGGCCTCATTTTGACTTCAAGACGAAGAAGAACAACAAAGGCGTTGTTCCATTGCTTGTCTCATGTGCATCAACTTCATTTCCATATGTACCTGCAGTTTGGAGTCTATAAAAAGATTCACAATATAAGAGATGTATGCTCTATATATATTTCAATTATGATGTAGAAAAAAGAAGGGAAACGGGGAATGTGTCAAAGAGATAATGACCCAAAGGGGAGTAATAACAACTCAAAGCCACCATAAAATCTTCAATGAACGGGGAGAAAACCCCACACCCAACGGCAGGTCGGAGTCGGTCCCTGAATAAAAAGTAATCAAGTTCAGCGAAATAAGCATCATCCTAGACTCCTATAGACATAAAGTAAACTTAACTAGAAAAAAACAAGACACACTAAGGCTTAACCGAAAACCGATTCTATTTGGAACCTTACAATATCTAATTTTTTGTAAATTTTGTTGAAAACTCATGAGTATCTCCCTCATGCACAGCTCTGTCCTTAGCTGGTTTTGGCTTTCCATTTAGATCATATTTATCTGTTTTTGCACATCTATAAGTTAATGATCTTCCAAACTTTTAGATTTTATCTGCATTGAAGAGACATAAGTTGTCGAAATGCACATATGCAGAAATCTAATTCACAGTAACTTCGGTATTTAGTTATTTAATGACTAATATTAGGGTTAACTGAACTTATTTTGTGGGTTCCCTGTCACGTTAAAAAAGTCTTAAAAGTAATTACAATGTAGTATTTAACTATGGATTTTCAAAACGATGAACAGACGTAAGCTACTTTTTTAGTGTTTGAAATTATTTCCCTTGTATTGTGGGTCATGAGTAAAATAATTGAAAATGCTTAAAACCAGAAAAACAACTAGCTAAAATATTACAGTTTAAGAGGGTAGACCTAGGTTAAGGGACATAACTCTTAAAAACCATTTGTATGTTTAATTAGAACATTTTCATAAATATTCTGTAAGCTTCTAAGTAACATCGATGATTTTCATTCTTTTTCATATCAATGCTTCAAAATACTTAAAAAGCATTGATGAAAGCAACTATTTCAACGCCTTACTGATCTAAGGAGTTATTTCCCTTAACCTAGGTCTACTACCGTAAAGAAACATAGAAACTTTTTTTTCATAAAAGTATCAGTAAAATCAGTTATAGGTTTTTCAACTAAGTTTATTTTTTGTGCCCTTAAAAAATGAAGTGAGCCTTGCCTGTGTTCTGTTCATTTCATCTTTTTCTTGGTGAACAATAACATAACGGAAAGAGTCTTCCCACTCAACATTCAAGATATAGTTCGCCATTGCATTCACGAGTGTGCTTTTTCCAGATCCCGTTGCGCCAATTAGTAATACAGTTTTTTCTTGAATCTGCGGACTGGACTTCCCTGCAAAACAAAACAAAAAAATTCATTAAAATGATCCCAATTTATAGGTCAAAATATTGTAAATTCATGTTTATTCGTGGTACTCAACGAAATATAATTTTCTTGTTCAAGCTTTAAACAGAAATTGAATGACCACAATTAGGGACCTGGAGTTAAACTTCCATATTGATAAGTCTGGAAGTTTGAGAAAAACTTTACGAAAATGTGAGATGATATTGACTCTCTTATATTGAACGCCCGTTTATTTTGCTGTAGAAATTTCCTGAGCATCAAATAAGTTCATCCTTTTGTGAGGTGTACTCTGCTAGTGGTCAATTTGTATTCTTGTCTATTTTAGTTTGTCTTTTTGTCGCTATGTGTTTTACATCGGAATATGGATTTTTAATTCAAGAATTTCCCCTTCTGGTATTCCTTTGTCGTATTTTTAAAGGCGTCAAAAAGTTTAATCTACTGCCTTACACGGTATCAGCTGAACCCAGAAGCATGACATCGGATTGTTGTACACTTGGCCCTCAGATATAAAGTAACAAAAAACCGAAGTTACTGTGAATTTAGTTTCTGCATATGCGCATTTCGACAACTAATGTCTCTTCAGCGCAGATCAAGTCAAACATTTGGAATGCATAAACCGAAATATATGTAAAGTTTTATAGAGAGCAAATTACCAAAATGATCCAAATAAAGATGACTTTCAATATCGATTAATTGTAATATTAGCTTACATATAATATCCATTTCTATTATTGGCTTATTTATACGTTTCCATGAATTTTATCTGGTTTGTCACCTGATATGTACCTTAAATTTGCTTTCAATTTCTTCTCAATAGCAGTCGGATATTGTAAAAGACCAAAAAAGTAACAATTGTCAAAATTAAGGATTCCATGATTTAGATTTTGACAATCAACTGGAGATTTCTCTTTTTTCCAGATGAAAAAAGCATAACTATTCATTTTTGTTAATTTTTTTGCATCCCAAATTCAAATCTCACATTCTTTCTTGTTGTTTACGAAATACACTCAAAGTGCCTCAAGGTAGATACACTCTTCCACAGTACATTCGTTCACGGACTTGACAAATAACAATATATCGCAGTAACTGTGAATTTAATTTTTGTATATGGCTATTAAATGTGATGCCAAAGAGTTGCCTCAGACTAATACAACGCATTAATAAGAATGTGTTTGATGGAAGTGAGGTGTCCAATGGCTAAACAGATAATTGCAGTCAGCAACTAGTGTTACGAAAGACTGACCAGCTTTATATCAACACGGCAAAGTCAATTTCAGTGCTGATCTGAGATTTTCAGTTCAAAAAAAGAATGATTTTTAACGGCAGTAGATAAATTTTATTGATGTGTTGTAATTTTGTTGTAATGTGTTGTAATTTTGTTTGAAGTAATTAATGAAATACTAGTATTATTTGAGCGAGTCTAGCGCCTCGCTCAAATATAATACTACTACTCGGAGGGAACCCCAAAAGATGTTTTTGACCCCTAAAAATACCCTCATTTCAAGTAAAAAAGCCTTAAATTTCACAATAGAAGAAAAAAACAACCAGAAGAAGAAAAGAGTTACACAGAAAAAATGATAAAAAAAAAGTTACCCGGGAGTACACCGAATTGAAAACTCTATTGCGGGTCTAACATAGTAAAAAAAAGTTACCCGGGAGTACACCGAATGGAAAAAAGTTATTTTGGAAAAGTGAGAAAAAAAAAATATCCGAGAGTTCTGTCAAAGAGACCTAAGCGAGGTGGTTACCCAAATGTAGAGAAGTGTACAAGTTTTCATCTGTTAGTGACAGTCTGAAAAACCAACACTTGTATTTGTTTACATATTTTCCGACGCTGTCAGAAAACTAGTTCCTGTCATGCGCAAATGTGGTTTCTGGTTTTCCGACACTGTCAGAAAACTAGTTCCTGTTATGCGTAGTTGGTATTTGTGTGGGTCATTTTGACACATGCGTAGTAATGATTTGTTTTCCGACTCTGTCAGAAAACTAGTTCCTGTCATGCGTAGTACCATTTATTACATCATTGGCAAAATTAATAACTAAATTGATTTTAAATATTATATTAAATAAATAAAAAACCACAAACACTCTAACAAAAGAAACAAATTTCCCAATTCAATTTAATAATCACTGTTTCAACGAGTTCTAAATTCCTTATAATATCCCTCAGTAAAATAGCACAGTTTAATAGTTTTGGATGTCTTACTGCGATTTTGCTGAATTTCATTAATCCATAAAGGTGTCTTCTTAAATAAATTATCCCTTTTTCTTTTAAGTAATCCTTCACGTATGTTTTTTTAAATAAAAATGTTTTTTTTTATTCGGTTTATTACAATTCCTTGTTGATACACATACTGCTACTAAAAAAGTCGAATATGAATCTAATGAATTGTTTATTGTAACTATGCAAGTGTTTACTGCTACTATGGAGCGAGCAATTGATTATTGAATTTCAATGTTGTTCTGCAGGAAGGTAGAAAAGGTTCGATAATTATATTGATGAAAATAGACGGATGTGCAATTAAATATGAATAGACGAAATCGATCATTGTAAATAGAGATGATTCACAAGAAAATCATATGATTGTGGTGTTTATTCTAAATATTCTAGGCATGACGTCAGACTCATCACTGATAGATGGAATGTGAAAATATCAACAGTTCTGTTACAAATTTAATCGATGTACATTTGTAATTGGATTGTTGTGTATTATTCCTTTTCTAGTCTTACTTTTATGTAATAAAATGAAAATTATGTACTTGAGCATGTCAAATGAAAATTTTGTTTAAACTGTAATTAACAAAATAATACCCTTAAAAATGAAGCAATCAACAGCCCCAGATTTACCATTATATCCAGAATTACCAAAAGGAGATGGACAAAATTATAGACTACAAAAAATAACAGAAATAGAGAAAACATTGAAAAATGAGAAAGATATTCGTAAATCACTATACAAAAAATATAAACGAGGAGTTAATGCAACGGATGGCGTAGACACGACTTTAATTTCAGTTTCTGCTACTTTAGCTGGTGTTGGAATAGCTTTTCCTATATTGTTACCAATGCAAATTGCAGCTGTCGTGTGTGGAGGTTTAGGTGCTTGTGTTAAACTTGTTAGACGTAAACTTACAACAAAATCAAAAAAACATTATGAAATTTAAACAATGGCAGAATGTAAACTAAACAGTATAAAAGATTTAATTTCAAAATCTTTGACTGATGGACAGATAAATGAAAATGAATTTAAATTGATTTTAGATGAATTAGAAAAATATAATGAAATGAAAGAAAATATACGTAAAAAACACAAGCAAGAATGAATGATGAAGAAAGAAAAAAATTAATAGAAGATACAGAAGCAAGAGTAAGAAATGAAATAAAAAAAAATGATAAATTTATAATTTTCTTTAACAAAATTACTATAGTAAATGATCCACCTCCGAAATATGAATAAAATTTTATAATTAAAAATGGCTGAAGGAGGTTTTGATTTTTATGATAATCCTGCATTTGAAGATGATGATAATGAAGAAGAAAAAGAAACTTTTTTTCAAAATGATATGGAAGAGTTTCGCCAGGATATAAAAAAAAAATTATGAAGAATTAAAAATTTATCACCAGAAGATAAACTAAAACCTGAAAGGGAAATTACAGAAAAAATGGTAAAAAAAATTTACAGAGTAAATAAAGAAACAGTACGTAATAAAAATGAAAAGGATTTCTTTGTTAAGAATGAATATGGAGAAATTATGTTATATGTAAAAGATGAGTATGGTAATGAATTTCCATCAACATATTACAAAGGAGGTGTATTAGAATTTTATAAATTTAGTTATATTCTAGTAAAATATGGTGTTGGTGTTGATTTTATCAGATATGTTTTAGGTGTAGATGATTATAAACTTCCTGAAGGAATAAAAGAAAGTAGAGCAGAGTTTCAGGAAGAGCTTAAAACCCCACGACCTGGGGATAGAACCAAAACCATAGAAGATATTCCTTTAAATGATATAACTTCCCAACAATCATTTGAAAAAGAAACACAAACAGATGTAGATATGAGAGAAATGAATGGCTTAATGAAAGCGTATACAACAATGAAAGAAGAGTATGAACTTAATAAAGCAAAACTGAATGAAATAGATAATGAAATAGAACAGGAAAATATTAAATTAGAACAAGCTAAAAAAGACAATGATGAATATCAAATAAATAGAATAAGTAATATAATAAGAGATTTGGAAATTAAGAAAAGTGCAAGACTGGAGGCATTTAATATTAATAAAAATGAACTACGTAACCAGGTAGATAGACTGGAGGAAATTAATATTAATAAAGATGAACTACGTAATCAGGTAAATAGAATCAAAGAGACAATAAGTAAAATATTAAACGAAGATAAAACGTTAGGTGAAAGAATTAAAACATTATTCAGAGAACAAGGAATAACAAAAGTTAGTGTTTTAACTGCTTTTGGGATGATTATAGGTGTTATTGTTGAGGCAATCATTCCATCTAGTGGTGGAAGTAGTCCTCCACCTCCTACAAATAAAACAGATGCAAAAGATTGGATAAAAAAACAATTATCAAATCTTGGGAAAACTATTAGCTAAGCTTGCAGGAAAATTAGCAGCTGCATTACCAGGAATTATCGGTGCTATTGTGTCTTGGTTGTTAAATGCAACAAAAGACGTAGTAAGTAAATTGGTTTGCAAATAATTTATGGGCTTTGCTTGTTTTGGTTGTTGGTTTATTGTATGCTGCTGCTAGGGAATATTTAAAAAAATAAAATTAAATTAATAAATCTTATAAATGATTAGTCCTACAATACCTAATGCAACACTTCCAAATATTATTGCTTGTTTATTTTCTTCATGTTCTATATTTAATTTATCTTGAACAAATTTATCAGAAGTCTTCGGTTTATTATGAACAGGTTCTGGTAGAGATTTCTTTTTGTTTTTGTTCCATCTAATTTATCTAAAGAATGAGAAACATGTTTATTATTTATATCATCGTTAAAGGAAAATACAGAAGACCAAGCCATAGCAAAAATATTCAAAAACAGATTTTGTATTCCACTAGATTTTGAAATATTAGAAACTCACATGCCTTTTTACCAAGCTGGTCTTGGTGATAGACTTGAATATGAACTTACATTCAACGACTACAACAAAGTTATTCATTCAACAGATGCAGATGCAAAATATAAAATCAAAAATATTTGCTTACAATTTGATATGTTTTCTAACCCTGAATTAGCAAGTCAAATAAGACATCAAATTGATGGTAAAATGGTTATCTTATATGACAGAATATTAAGACACAGAAAAATAACCAAAAATAAATCTTATACACTCTGGAACATTAATCTAAATACCCCATCTAAAAGTATGAAAGGTATTTTGATGTTATTCGAAGACCCAGAAAGAACAAGCACTGAAACTTATTATAACCCCAATATAACAAAAGTAGAAATAACAATAGAAGGTGTTCCAAATCAATTATACAGTCAAGGAATGAAACAGATCAACAATGGAATGAAATAAATAAATTCTTTGCTCTTACTTCAAAAAGAGATAAAGAAATAAATAAAACTGCAAAAAATTAAATTTATCTGATACAACATTAAAAAAATACTTAACAACTAATTATGCATTATGGTTAGATTTGCGTTCAACAGATGATAACTCACTACACGGTTCAGGTAGAAGAATCGAAAATGCATCCGAAGGAATTACAATTCAAATAACAAAAACAGCAGGAGCTGATAATAAACCGATAAATGTTTATATTTATGTTATACAAGATGCACAAATTAATTTTGAAGATGGAAGGTTTAAAGAAGTAAAATATTAAGTACCGGGCTCTTAATTTTTATTTTATTTATTAAGTGCGGGTTTTCCATTTAAAAATGGAATTACCAAAATATCCTCATTGTGCGATTATTTGTGGTCAGACCCGTTGTGGAAAAACAGAGTTTGTTCTTGATTTGTTAGAAACAAAATATTGTAAAGTGTTTACATATATTGTTATACTTTGTCCAACTATTCAATGGAACAAAGCATACAAAAATCGTTAGTGGATTGTTGATGTTAGAAAACCAAAAACAAAAAATTTGATAATTGTTAATCCTATTGTAAATGAAGAAGAAAAGCTACAAGAACTATTAAGAATTTTCTTTAACAAATATGCTGGACATCCAACATTATATATTATAGATGATTGTAGTGCAACAAAAGAATTAACAAAAAAAGGGATATGCTTTCTGAACTTGCATTTTCAGGAAGACACGCTGAACAATCGGTCTGGGTAATTTCACAGAGATACAACTCTGTTTTAAAAGACTTGAGAGAACAAACAAAATGGTTATGTATGTTCTACACAAAAGATAGAGATAGTTTTGATAATTTCCTAAGAGAAAATGATGTTATTCCTACTTTAGAAGAAAGGCAAAGAATAAAGGAAGAACTTAAAAAAAAGAAACATCGAAAATTAATATTAAAGACAGACCAACCTACTGATTATTGGGTAATTGATTAAGCGCGAAGAGTTTATTAAATTTTATTTCTTTAAAAATGAAGAGAGAAGAATTTTATAGATTGTTAAAAAACAAAAAGATCACAATACACAAAAATGGACCGACTTAGAAATTGATAAAATTTACAAAATCACTGATTATAAATATGTTAATACATGTTTTGGTAAGAGTGTAATTTTATCTGTCGAAAATAATGGTGAAGTTTGGTGTCCTTCTCATCTCGCTGAAAAGATAGAAAACGAAGATACTCCTTTTTATGTAAGACCACTCGGGTTGAAACCATGTGAAAATAATAAAAAAAAAATAAATATCACTGCAGTATTATCATTAGTTGGTTATTTTGTATTTAGTTTTATAAAAATCAAAAATAGATATATAAAATGAACGCTGAAGAATTTTTAAGTGAGCAAACCGTTGAAAACATAAATATTGATGATGATAAAGCGAGCGAAGCTAGAGGTTCTATTTTAGAAAAAAACTTGAAAGATTATCAGCCGTTGTTGCTGGTGGGGGTAGTAAACAATATCTGGGTAAAGAATTACAATTGTCAGAAATTGATACAATGACACCAGAACAAATACATAAATTATATTGTAAATATGAAGCAAGATTAGGGGCTAGTATGACCAAGACATTAGGAAACTCTTTTATTAATTTATATGTTATGGGTGTATCAAAATATTTCAACGTTGTTAATCCACCAAATTTAATGCAAGACTTAGGGGAAGATCCTTTTATCAATCACGCTTTAACTAATGTATGTTGTGAACTGTATTATAGATATGGAATGTATCTTGCTCCTTTTACTGCAATGTTAACTACAGCAAGACATATTGATTTCCAAAAAAAAGACGAAAATAATGACATAAAAAATGACGAGTGAAAATTCTGAACAAGAAGAAAACAAAAAAGAAAACAAAGAAGAAATAAAAGAATCTAAAAAACCTCAACAAAAAAATCCAAAATGAGTAGCCGCTGGTAAGAAAGGGGTAGAAGCAAGAAAGCTAAAAGCTGAATTAAAAAAAAAGAAGCAGAAAAATTAAAAAAAAGAAAACATAGAATTAAAACAAGCTGGTCCACCTCAAATAACAAAAGATGATAAAACTACAGATTCGTTTCATCATATATGTCCAACAAACAAACAAAATTGGAACAAAAATTACATACTGTGGAAGTACTTTTATTCGTGGACATCAATTTTCGTGGTTTTGATAGATATCACTATTTCGTTGGCACTTAAATTCGTGGTTTTGAATTCACTAC
>MJUU01009552.1:1968-12105 GCA_002080025.1 Modiolus philippinarum
AGACATGCTATCACTGTGATGGACCTTAAAAAGGCAATAAAACAGAGTGGTTGGGATTAAATTTTATTACCTGTTTTACCTGTAATCCTTTGAAGTATACCTGCTTAAATAGATTTTTACCTGTAAAACAGGAAATTTCTTCACAAAACTCAAGTTTTATTGCCCCAATTGAAATGTTTAAGGGTAAAAATTAATCCCAATCACTTTCCAAGACATTCCCACTCACAGTAATTAGTTATTGTATGTCTCTTTCTGTACTGTAACCTATGATACCAGTCAGGGATAGAATTGAATTTTATTCTCCACTTGCTAAAAAAAGGAAGTGGAAGTTTTTCCATTTGCTATAATTAACAACCACTTCCTCAAAAAAAAAGATATATTTTTGTATGTTTGCTAAAATTTTATTCCCTAGAAATTTTGTGACTTTATGTCCATTTACCAATGAAAGTATGTATGATGGCTAGCAAAAATATTTACTTGTGGATATAGGCCTTATTGTTTTTTTCTGAAAACCAATACCGAAAAAGGTAGACAGATTTGCCATTACTCTGGATTAATCAATTCTTTCACTATTGAATGGCACTGTCCACATGGGTCATTTTACTTGCCAATTAGGCTGGTATAGAACTGATGTAATATATAAACAAACAAGTTAAAATTCTTGTGGAACTGCTATAAGAGGTAAAACAAAAAATATATACACATATCAAAACGTAAAAATGATTAAAAAACAAGAAGACAGAGTTTGGGATTGGCCAAGATCATCGACATTGATGTCTTCAAAGGGCCGTGGAAGAGAAACAAAATGGCTGAGATGTCAAGTGGAATACAGGTAAAATAAATTTGATGTTTATAGTTTGGAGTAAAATAAATTTGACGTACATTGTTTGGAGAAAAGCCGACGGGTGTGTCTTTGTAAGCTGTTACAGATCGAAGATGCTCAGCAAAGCGATCACCCAGCCTGCGGCAAGTCTCACCAACATATATTTTGTGACACCGTCTACATACCATGGCATATATTACATTCTTGGTTATACAAGTATAACCAGAACTGAGTTTGTAAGAACCATCAGGACCCTTGATGAATTCCGTTTCCATAGTGAAGGGACAAGTTCGACAGATCTTGCGACTGCAACGTCGTGCTCCCCTATATGACTTGTTGTTACAGGTCTGGACGGTCCTGATTTTGCTGGACACTAAGTGATCTCTCAGACTTCTTCCTTTGCGATAGGCTGTAATTGGCAAAGATGGAAATATTTCAGCCATCAGTGAATCTTCTTGTATAATTTTTTTGAAATTCTGTACTAATATTTTCTGTATAGCGACATTGTGAGGATGGTAAGTAGGAACTAAAGGTATTCTTTTGCTGTTTTTTTTTCTTTTTTGACATTGCCTTTCTGCGAGAAATTGCAGTAACAGAGTCAACAGCCCTGGAAATCGCTTCCTTAGGGTATCCTCTCCTTATGAAGAATTCAGTCATCAGGGCTCACTGTGATACGAAGTCCTTGTCATCACTGCAAATACGTCTGAGCCGCATAAATTGAGATTTAGGGATAGCGACTTTGCAACTTGTAGGATGACAGGAAGAATAATCGAAATAAGAGTGTGCATCAGTTGGTTTATAAAAAACTGATGTCGATAGTACGTTTTCATGAATCATACATTGAATGTCAAGAAAGGAGAGTTTAGATTCACTGATGTTGAAAGTGTACTTGATAGCTGGATGATAGGTCGACACAAAATGGATGAATGTCTCCAGTTCGTGTTGACTTTTGGAGGTAGCACCTAATACATCATCAATAAATCTTTTGTGTAAATCCGGAAGTGGTCCAGTGAACTCTGAGAACATCTTTTCTTCCAAATTTATTTTACCTGTATTCCACTTGACATCTCAGCCATTTTGTTTCTCTTCCATGGCCCTTTGAAGACATCAATGTCAATGATCTTGGCCAATCCCAAACTCTGTCTTCTTGTTTTTTAATCATTTTTACGTTTTGATATATGTATATATTTTTTGTTTTACCTTTTATCGCAGTTCGACAAGAATTTTAACTTGTTTGTTTATCTATGCTTACGCGAACTGCTTCACAGCATTCTTTATTATATTCTTTATTTTATTTAGAACTGATGTACATTGTTGTTACTTGTGAATACCTATAATTATTGATGTTAACAACTTTACTTTTACTTTGAACTTATTTTATCGTCAAAAACACAAATGGATTGAACACAAGTCATGCAAGATATGTCAATTTACGAGGTTATCTCCATACTATTACTAATACAATTATAATGACATTATATTTAATAAAACATATTATTATACCCTATGTAAAATTCATAGTCATAAAATGTATATTTCTGTTCATTTTTCATAAAAGTGCTATAACCCGGTGAATAACACAAAGGCTATCAACCAGCCAGTGAATAGCACTGTGAGTACTTTTCGCAAACTTTTGAGTGATAACATTCATTGGTTAATGGGCTTGTCGGTTCAGAGTGACTGACATTATAAATCACAAGGGCATATATTAAAATATATATCATTGGTATAAAACGACAAATTTTAACCACAATATCTATTTCTTTTTCTTTAGATTCTCTTCAATAGTAAAACATGGTCCATTCCCTGTAATAAAACACTTATTTACTGGCTATTCTAACAATAGCAAGATTATGATTTCCTCGACATCAAGTATTTCCCTCCACTTCTCGTCAGGAAATAGTCGTGCCTCGGGAAATCTTGCTATTTTTCTCATAGCCAGTAAATAGCTGTATACTATTACCTTTACAATGATATTTATACCTCTGCTTTGCGGGAGGTATATAGTGTTCATGGTGTCCGTCCGTCCTTCCTTCCGTCCATCCTTCCGTCCGTCCGTCTTTCTGTACCAAAAAGCTGGTATCCACTACTCCTCCTAAACCACTGATTGTAATTCCATGAAACTTATGCAAGAGCTTAATTACATATTGTAGATATGCACTTCACGTTTTGTTTTCCAATAATTCCTTTTTTTCCAGATTTTTGACATGTTTTGGACTTTGTCATTTTTTGTCATTTTATCTCAATGCAAATCAATGCAAACCATATGGTGCCCACCTGGTATCCACTACTCCTCCTAAACCGCTGATTGGAATTTCATGACACTTCTGCAGGAGCTTAATTACATATTGTAGATGTGCACCATGCATTTTGTTTTCCAATAATTCTTTTTTTCAGATTTTTGACATGTATTGGACTTTGTCATTTTAGCTCAATGCAAACCATATGGTGACCACCTGGTATCCATTACCCCTCTCAGAATTTCATGAAAGTTATGCAGTAGCTTAATTACATATTGTAGATGTGCACTATGCATTTTGTTTTCCAATAATTCCTTTTTTTCCAGATTTTTCACATTTTTTAGACTTTTGTCATTTTAGCTCAATGCAAATCATACGGTGACCACCTGGTATCCACTACTCCTCCTAATCCGCTCATTGGAATTTCATGAAACTTATGCAAGATCTTAATCACATATTGTAGATGTGCACCATGCATTTTGTTTTCCAGTAATTTTTAGCCGAGTTGCAACGAAGTTGAACTCGGCTATTGGTTTGGTGTTGCAGGCGTGCGGGCGTCAAACATTGGTTTTCGGATGATAACTCAAAAAGTTTACATCCAATTTAAATGGAACTTGGTTATTTTGTTGGATACCAGTAGGGGAGGAATCCTATTGATTTTGGAGAAAGTAGGTCAAAGGTCAAGGTCACGGTGACTGAAAATAGACTGAAAATTTGAGAAAAATTTGGTTTCCGGATGATAACTCAAAAAGTTTACATCCAATTGAAATGAAACTTGGATATGCTGTTAGATACCAGTAGGGGAGGAACCCTATTGATTTTGGAGAAAGTAGGTCAAAGGTCAAGGTCACGGTGCCCGAAAATAGACTGAAAATTTGAGAAAAATTTGGTTTCTGGATGATAACTCAAAAAGTTTACATCCTATTGAAATGAAACTTGGATATATTGTTGGGTTCGAGGAAGGGAGGAACCCTATTGATTTTTGAGGGAGTAGGTCAAAGGTCAAGGTCACGGTGGCAGAAAATAGACTGAAAATTTGATAAAAATTTGGTTTCTGGATGGTAACTCAAAAAGTTTACATCCAATTGAAATGAAACTTGTATATGGTTGTTGTATACCAGGAGTGGAGGAGCCCTATTGATTTTGGAGAAAGTAGGTCAATGGTCAAGGTTACACTGACAAAAAATAGACTGAAAATTTCAGAAAAATTTGGTTCCCGGATGATAAATCAAAACGTTTACATTGAAATGAAATGAAACAGATATATTGTTGGGTACCAGGAAGGGAGGAACCCTAATGATTTTGGGGAAAGTAGGTCAAAGGTCAAGGTAACAGTTACCAAAATAGACTGAAAATTTCAGAAAAATTTGGTTTCTGGATGATAACTCAAAAAGTCTACATCCAATAATTGAAATGAAACTTGGATATGTATTGTTGGATACCAGGAGGGGAGGAACCCTATTGATTTTGGAGAAAGTAGGTCTAAGGTCAAGGTCGGTGAAGGTCACAGTGACCGAAAACAGATTTATATATTGAAATGTCAAGACATGAAACTAGAAAATAAACCTTCATGAATTCTGGATTCATGGATTCACGAATTTTGGATATTAGGTGTTAAAGAAAAATAAACAGACAATTTTAGAAATATTCGGGTCTTCACTTTAACTTGGTCACATAATATTTTTAGGTTGCAACTCGGCTTGTGCACCCTGGTGCCATTTAGATTTTTTTCCCATATTTTTTACATGTTTTGGACTTTGTCATTTTAGCTCAATGCAAACCATATGGTGACCACCTGGTATCCACTACTCCTCCTAAACAGCTGATTGGAATTTCATGACACTTCTGCAGGGGCTTAACTACATATTGTAGATGTGCACCATGCATTTTGTGTTCCAATAATTCTTTTTTTTACAGATTTTTGACATGTTTTGGACTTTATTATTTTAGCTCAGTGCTAACCATATGGTGACCACCTGGTATCCACTACTCCTCTTAAATCAATGATTGGAATTTCATGAAACTTATGCAGGACTTTAATTATATATTGTAGATGTGCACCATGTATTTTGTTTTCAATGAATTCATTTTTTCCAGATATTTAAAAACATTCAGGAAGGGGTTGGGCGGGGGTATCAGTGGTCCACTAGGCCACAGTAACTCTAGTTTGTATGATTTTGAGTACTGAATGAAACCAGTAGTCAAGTAAGCAGTAAGGCTGATGTAAGCCTCTAGTATATACTTTTTGATGTGATATAATAATATATCCATAGGCAGTTAAATTGAATTTTAATTGTAAAATACTGAAGCCATCATTTCCAGCTTTTGTAGAATGTTTTTTTTTTTTTTCAAGTTGATAACCTTTAAGTTCCAGTTTACCAATCCTCATGAAATTTTATTTTAATTTTTTTTCATAGAGTTCATGTTATTTCCCATGCACATGTATTTGCTTGTTCTATCATGTATAAAATGAAAAAATAGCCCTGTCGGTTGTCAACCCCCCCGGGGGGGGGGGGGGGGGGGCTACTTGCCAATAATTTTGGTAATACTCTGCCGATGGACCTAGAAAAAGGGACCCTGTTTAAGACAGAAAATATGAATTTAAACACACCCTGTTTAAGACAGAACAGACAAAATACATACCATGTTTAAGACTATACTTGCATTCAGAATCAACACCTTGCTGAGGAAAAAGATCCAGTGGAGCCTTTTATGGACATAGAATAAATCTTGTATAGCTGGACACTAGTTTTAACTGTTGTTTTGCATCTTCCAAATGGTCATGTGAAAATAATGACCCTGTTCAAGACAGCAAGGGTGAAAAAGATACCCTGTTTAAGACGAACTGATTGCAAAAACATGACCCATTCCTGCGGCACACTCATACCACCTAAGTAATAGCAAGTAGCCCCCCCNCCCCCCCCCCCCCCCCTGGGGTCAAACCAAGGTTATCAGGTTTATCTGATAAAGTGATATGAAAAAGAGTATCCTACAACAGGAAACTTAAACCTACTCAAATTAACAGCATGAATATTTCTTAGTAAGTACCCATGTTTAAATTTAACTTAATTCTTGTGTTTTATTTATTTATTTTATATATGATTATACAACTCATAAGAAAGTACAGTGAAACCTCTTGTCTAGACTGAGCAAAATGTTAGGACCTTTAGTATCAGTAACTTTTTATTATGAACCTGAAACTGATCACCAAAGGTTCCGTTTCTTCAAGGTCTTACTGTATATAGTGTGTTGTGAGTATTAAGAATTATTACACCCCCCGCAAACAAAGTTTGGGGGGGGTATATAGGAATCACCCTGTCTGTCTGTCCACACTTCTCGTAAGTGCAACTCCTCTTGAACCGCTTGAAGGATTTTGATGAAACTTTACACAAAGGAAGGACACTATATGGAGATGTGCATGAAGGAATATAATTATTATCTGAAATCAGGAAGGGGAGATAATTCGACTTTGACTTTTTGTTGATTCCCTATGTATGGGTTACCTTGTAAGCGCAACTCCTCTTAGACCTTTTGAAGGATTTTGATGAAACTTTCGACAAAGGAAGGACACTTTATAGAGATGTGCATGAAGGAATGTAATTATTGTAGGAAACCAGGAATGGGAGATAATTTGACTGACTTTTTTTATGCCTTTTGCAGTAATTTTTATACGACCGCAAAAATTTTTGCGGTCGTATAATGGTATGGTGCTGTCGTCATTGTCGTCATCGTCATCTGTAGACACTTTTGTTTTTGGACAATAACTTAAGTTCTAGTTGATCAATCCCTATGAAATTTTTATACAATGTTCCTTGGCACAAAAGGAAGGCTTGGCATAGTTTTGGTCATTGGGGCCCCACCCATTTTTAAAAAAGGGGCCAAAAAGGGTAACATTTGATGTTTTCACATATTTGACTGTAGAATCTTTATTATATATCGAATTTTGATGGGGTTTCTTTCAGTGTTCTCCTTAGGAAATTTCCAATCAGTAGTATGTCAACAGATTTCACATCGCATGTACCGTTCATGAGATAAATGGGTCCCAAAAGGGGGAAATCTCAAAAATCTATTTTTTTCATTTTTTGTCCGATTTTGATGCAGTTTTTTTCATTAGATTCCTTATGAAAAATTAATAAAGTGCTCAACTTTTATATTTTTGGTAACTTGTTTCCTTTTCCAGCTATGAGGGACCAAACGGGGCCAAAATTTCAAATTTGCTGATTACCTGAAATTTTTATTTTTCATTGGATTTCGATTAGATTTTTTTCTTTGAATTCCTCTTGATATAAGCTTTCAGTAGTATGTCAACTGATTTTGTGTAGCTCTTACCGTTTCCGAGCTACAAGGGGTCAAAGGGGCCAAAATTGCAAATTTTCAAAAATATGTGAAATCTTTATTTTTCATCGGATTTCGATGGGATTTTTTTCTTTGAACTCCTCTTGCTTTCAGTATTATGTCAACGGATTTTGCGTAGCTCTTACCGTTTTTGAGCAGCAAGGGTCCAAAGGGGCCTAAATTGCAAATTTTCGAAATATGTGAAATCTTTATTTTTCATCGGATTTCAATAGAATTTTTTTTCTTTGGATTCCTCTTGATGTAAGCTGTCAGTCGTATGGCAGCCGATTTTGCGTAGCTCCTACCATATTCGAGCTACAAGGGGTCAAAGGGGCCAAAATTGTAATTTTTCGAAATATTTGAAATCCTTATTATTCATCGGATTTTGATCAGATTTTTTTCTTTTGATTCTTCTTGATATAAGCTTTCAGTAGTAAGTCAACAAATTTGGCATAGCTTTTCCCGTTTCTGAGCTAAAGGGGCCAAAGGGGCCAAAATTGCAACTGATTCAAGCTCTTTATTGTATCCATTTAATTACTGTATCAAGCTCTTTACTGTGTCCTCATTCATTTTGAATTACACTTTTTCAAATTTCAGTATTCGACATGCTGCGGTTGTATCATGCTGCGCTCGGCGTAGCCCTTTATTTTTCAAAGAAATAATTTAAAGTGTAAATATTGTGAAATCAAGCTGTGGGAGAGACACACTTTTTCATTGTTATCGTCTTGAAAAGTTTTTTGTTTTCAAAGTGTTGTAATGAAATTTCCGTTATGGTAATGATTCTTTTGTAAAATGTCAAAAAGGCTAAAAAAGGGTGAATTTGATATTTGTCCGCTTTCGACAGAGTATTTTCTTTGGAACCCTTGTGAAAAGTTCTTTCTTGAAGATTATATCATTGTGTCCATACTTGTATTGTGTCCACACTTGTACTGTGTCCACACATGTATTGTGTCCACACCAACTTAAATTTGCACTTACCATATTGATTCAGGGTTCAATGAGCGGGGGGTATATTTGGCTGCCATTCAGCCACAGTTCTTGTTTTAGGTTGATTTTATATGTGTACTGAATACTGTTTGATGGTAAAGTTTTGTTTTGTAGATGATGATGATAATGATGATGTAGATCTGTTGTGTGCCATTGTTTTTATAGAAGATGCTACCAAGGTGATATATGCATGCTGGCATTTATAATTTTACCAAAAATATCAAAAGCAGGGGGTGACAGAAATACAAGACAATATGATAAGACATAAGTTACTATGGCAAATGAATGCCAAAGCCAAAAGAGAGAAAGGGAAATTCTGAAATCAAATCAAAACCAAAGACAAACATAAAAAAAAAATGAACAAGAGCACCACAGAACTAAAGTAGTATCAGTATGAACCTCACAAAAACTTGGGGTATCATGAGGTGGTTTGGGAGGGAAAGCATAATCTGCTCCATCTAGGCACCTGTCACATAGAACTAAATCACTAACAGTGTGAACCTCACAAAAACTTGGGGTATAATCAGGTGCTTTGGGAGGGTACGCATGATCTCCTCCATCTGGACACCTGTCATACAGAACTAAAGCACAAGCATTGTGAACCTCATAAAAACTGAAGTATCATCAGGTGCTTCAGGAGGGAAAGCATGATCTCCTCCATCTAGACACCTGTCATATAGAACTAAAGCACTAACAGTGTGAACCTCACTAAAACTGTGCTTCAGGAGGGTAAGCATGATCTGCTCCATCTAAACACCTGTCATGTAGAACTAAAGCACTAACAGTGTGAACCTCACAAACACTGGGGGTATAATCAGGTGCTTTGGGAGGGTAAGCATGAACTGCTCCATCTAGGCACCTGTCTTAGAACTAAAGCACTTACAGTGTGAACCTCACAAAAACTGGGGGTATAAGCAGGTGCTTTTGGAGGGTAAGCATGATCTCCTCCATCTAGATGCCTGTCATACAGAACTAAAGCACTAACAGTGTGAACCTCATAAACACTTGGGTATCATCAGGTGCTTTGGGAGGGTAAGTATGATCTGCTCCATGTAGGCACCTGTCATACAGAACTAAAGCACTAACAGTGTGAACCTCATAAACACTGGGGTATCATCAGGTGCTTTGGGAGGGTAAGCATGATCTGCTCCATGTAGACACCTGTCATACAGAACTAAAGCACTAACAGTGTGAACCTCACAAAAACTGGGGGTATAATCAGGTGCTTTGGGAAGGTAAGCATGATCTGCTCCATCTAGGCACCTGTCATACAGAACTAAAACACTAACAGTGTGAACCTGACCAACACTTGGGGTATAATCAGGTGCTTTGGGAGGGTAAGCATGATCTGCTCCATCTAAGCACCTGTCACACAGAACTAAAACACTAACAGTGTGAACCTGACACAAAAATTGGGGGTATCATCAGGTGCTTCAGGGGGGTAAGCATGATCTGCTCTATCTGGACACCTGTCACATAGTGTATATTGTATACAGAAGACAAAATTACAATTCACTTGAACAGTGGCATTATTTATTGTTGATTCATTGTTGTATTGGGTACACCATGCATTGCTATTGTCTTATGACGAAAACTCAACTCTACTGGCCAAATCAAACACACTTATTCATACTTTTACAATCAATGTTATTGGTTAGATGAGATGTATTGACCAAATACATGTAGATACATGTACAATCAAGGTAAAATATTCCAGGAGCCAGGTTAAGGAGACCTTGACCAATATTTCAT
>MJUU01009554.1:0-21687 GCA_002080025.1 Modiolus philippinarum
AATGTAAAAACAAAATTGAATATTTATCTGACATTCTGATATGGTATATAGTTTGAAAAACAATTAAGATTTTGCTTTCACCAATCCCAATTCTGAAGCATATCCAATTTTTATAGTTGGTTTCCATTCAAGATAATGTCTGACATCATGTACAGTTGTGAATGAAGAAACAAAATTAAAATTATACATGTTATATTTGTAATCATTTATGGAATTTATTGTTTTATGTTGTGAAAAGTACATATAATGTATAAAGTTGGTAAATTATAAAGATTTTGTTCAAAATGGTCACAATAAACAATTTTTTATAGTTGGTTATCCTAGACTGATAATGGCACATACATTAGAAATGCAAAAAAATGAAATTAAAATGGCACGATTTATCAAATTTGGTCTTTTATGGGGTGAAAAGTAAAAAGAAAGTATAATGTGGGTTAAACAATTAAGATTTTGTACAACAGATTTACAATTTTGAAGAATATACAATTTTTATGGTTGCATGGTTATCCCATACCGATAAATCATTTTACTGTAGTTATATACAAAATTGACATTTTTTGTTTCATTATTTATTAAATTTAGTCCTTTATGGACATAAAAGTTAATAAAATATACAAAGTGAGTAGAATAATTAAGATTTTGTTTACAAAAGCTTCAAAAGAGGAGAATTGGCCATTTTCATAGTTGAATATCCCATGCTGATAGTGTCTATATAAGCTTATTAATTTTTGTCTGCATTCTGTGATCTTATTAAAAAAAAATATTTAGGTCCAATGCAATTTTGGGTAAAAAAATGCATGTGTCATGCCCTGACACTTTGAACAAAATACATGTCCCACTGATGTTTGCACTGGTCCAATGTCTTGATAAATTCTGAATGGTCCCCAATTCATCATTCTTTGCCCCAGCGGACATTTGCCATTTTCCGAAATTAATTTCTTTAATCATGATTAATAAAATAAATAAGTATATATGAATGGTGATCAAAACCAATTTCAAGTGATAAATTGTTCTTTAATTGACATGATTGATGAAGGCTTGCACCATTAAAGTCAATTTCAATATTTTAAGGTTAATGACAACAATACAAATCAGACGGTTACAATATTAGAGAATTTCATATGATTAAATTTAAGTTTTGAAAGGCTGGAACTGCATACAATGAAGAAAATTATGTTAAAAAAATATTCAAAGTGAATATTTACTTAGTGCTCAGTCTTGGACTTTTGGTTAGGTACGGACCATTTGATTTTCAGGGGGAAGGGGCGGGAAATCTTTTTCTGTGTTTTATTAAGGGTGTGCATAAATTCTAAAATAGTGCGAAAGTAGCCGAGCAGAGTGGGGCCAAAAAATTTGGACTATATTGACATGTACACATAGCATAAAAAATCTTTTTATTATTCAATTTTCATCTGCAAAAAATCCTAAAATATGTTAAAATAACAAGTATACCGATTATTAAATACAGCTTTCACACAAAATTTTTTATTCTTTCGCTGCGAAAAGGGACACTCACCCCTTCACCTTTTCAAATCCGCCACTGGTTTTTGAGCCAGATTATCCCCCCCTACAATGCTGGGAAATTATGCTGAGCATAAGCAAAGCTTTTTATTCTAATGGACAAGGTATGTACTATGAAGTAAGAGACATATTTTCTTTTCAACCCAGGTGCTGGTCAGAGAATTATTATTTTTTCATCCAAGGTGCCGGTCTGAGAATTTTCTACAAAATTTGAGACCAGAAATTTTTTTCTAAAAAATCCCAGGATGTCCCTCCACTAAAAATAAAATAGACCGTGCCTAAGATTGCTTTCAGGCATTCAACATATGACTGATTGTTTGACAAACCTGCAACGACAAATGATACCAGGCATCATAAAATGTATATAGTATTCATACCCCGGTATGCACTTTCCTCGGTCTTGCTTCGGTATTCGTTTACCGATGTACCCCAACTTGTGTTTCCTGTGATTGCACTTGCACTTATATAAATATATATAACATTTCAGTTTAAGTACTATTTGCAAAGAACTTTGTGTGTGTATATCGAAATATACCTAATATCACTACAACGAATTGTATAGAGTGTGTCCATCGATCGAGTGCACATGTCCATCCATTTCCTTTCACATCCGGTCCAGCTGGTTTTTGTTTACACAAAAACGCGGGAAAATGCGCTCCCCGATACGGAAATCTACGAACGCTGTACGGAAACTAACGACTTTTTATAAACAATTGAGGATCCACTTAGAAACCAAGATGGCTGAATTAACATTGGAAATCCCCGTAGACAAAGTCAAGGGCGAATTATGATCTATTAATATAAATGGCGTAGTGTAAAAATACGACATACCGACTAGTATTTACAATTTCTACGTCATCAGAATGACAAATTATAACGGTAGGTGCAAATAAAAAAATAAAAACACAAAAAGCTCAACAAGGGGCATGTGACACGGAGTATAATCAATCAATCAATGACTGATACAACATTTTTGTCTTCACATTTTTACTAGTAATACTCATTACCGTTAAATTCGAGTGTGTAACTTCGAGGCATTTCATCATATACTTCAATTGATGTGTTATCTTGAAGAAGTTTATGTAAATGGTCATTTTCTTCAAGTGAATTTTGTAATTCAAATTTCAGTTTCTCAACCTTTTTTAAAGACGTTGTTGTCGACTTTTCAGTATCAATTTCACTTATAAGTTGTACATTCTCAGTTTTTTTTTTATTTCTATTAATATTCGTTATGTTTTACACTTCGTTCACTTAATGCATTTTAACCATTTGTTACAATCTATTTTGTCGTCTATTAAGAACTTGAGATGTCTTATTTATTTTTTATTTTCTTTTCAATTGTTCTTTGAGTTTTTTATGGCTTCTGTGAGATCCATCTTTACCTTTTTATAGTAGTTTCCTTGTCCTATTCTGTATCCTTAAGTTTTCTTTTACAACTTTTTTGCTAAGCTATTAGAAACAGTTTTTAGAAAAATTTCATTCCATCCTTATGAACCCTTGAACTACATGTATTAGAATAATTCAGTGGAATATTAAACATTTGTAATAACAAGTCTAATATCTGTTGACCTCTCTTTTCAATAGTAGCTGCTGCTTTAGCCTGTGTAAAAGTGTTATTAAATTTGACATGTTTATTTCCTTACCTTCTTTTTTCACCAGTCAAATTTTTTTCTCTTTTTATACATTTTGCTTTATAGACTCGAAAATATATATTGACATTTAATTGTCTAATTAGATGTTGAAGTACGACAAAATGCATTTGTAAGTAAATCGGAAAAATTATTAATTTCTGACGTGTTTAAACAAGAACAATAAAAGAAAAAACTTTTTTATTTGCAGGTACTAATTAAAGAAAATAAAACTGTCTAGTATGTTCATAAAATCATTACACAAAAGCATAATGGTAGTGAGCATTTCCATTAGAATGGCTTCTGTATGTGGTCAGGTGCTTAAGTTTTTCTTCTCTTCCATATGATCTCTAAAATTTACATGCATCTATAACATCGAAACCCCAAATGACTTTCTGCATCATGTATTTTCCAAAATAGATCATGATACCCTGAACCTCTGATCTCAAAATCTTAACTGAGCATGTTTTTTTTATATTTTGTTGCATGCAATTGTCCTTTTACAATCCAACATATTTTATACTGAATGTGTAGATGTTGTCCATATCAGGCTTCATTTTTACACTGCTGATTGTCTTAAAAACTCTTTACAACGTCGCTGGCGACATAATCGTTCAATTTTTAAAAGAAATCAGTTTATTTATAAGATTTAAATGGATCAGTTTTAAACTAGTTTCTTATAATTAAGCCAACATCTCTTCTTTTATGTTCATAATATTTTACACATTTCCTTTTTCTTGTCTAAGGAAATATGGTTTTATATTGGTAACTTTTATATACTTAACAGTTCTCGTCACGATATAGCTGTAATATTGCTGAAGTTGGCGTGAATCACCAATCAGTGGTTCCGGCTACAGGGCTGTCGGGTGCGACCCAAGGCGTTGGATAGGGGACCATGAGTAATATTTAAGCTAAATCAGGACGAAAACAAGTTATTGAATTAAAAAAAAAATTATGCGTAAAATAAAGAAAAAAAGATGGAAGGGACAAGCGCGGCAACGAGTTTTGATTGCCAATGGGACAGGGGAGAAATGGGTAGGGGCAGGAAATTTAGCCATCTATACGAGTTCCACTAACAAGAAAAAAAGGTGGAAGGGACAAGCGCGGCAACGAGTTTCGATTGCCACTGGAACAGGGGAGAAATGGGTAGGGGCAGGAAATTTAGCCTTCTATACGAGTTCCAGTAACTTATTTCTCTTATGAAAAATATAGAAGGGGTCTTTATACTGGATGGAGCGTTGAGTTTCTACACACAGCTTTGGGTACAATGGCTCGCGTTTAGGCTTTCCGTACATGTATTTTGACCTGACTACCCAGCATAGACAGGCAAACTCCGGAACTAATCCAGGTGCCGATAAATAATACTGACGATAATGATATGAAAACTTTTTTCTTCAAATGGCTTTTCCTTTCTGCATTCATTATTACTCATCAACATGTTCTTGTCCTGTATATAGCTACCCTTCCTTCCTTCCTTCAGAGTTTCTAGACGTGCAACAACTATTGTGCTGTAATGTACCGACGTTTGAATTAAAAAATAACTAAATAAAGTTACTGTAAATTTATTTTCTGCATATGCGCATGTCTCTTCAGTGCAGATACAATATAAACGTTTGGAAGACCATAAACTCAAAGATGTTAAAAAACTGATAGAGAAATGATATGAAACTAGCACTGGTATGGTACCAAGCTTACTTTTATTGCTACATAGTATTTGTACACTAGTTGAAAGTTAAAGGTTATCGGACATTACTTAATTCTTTGTATCAACTGTGGTATCATAAAGGGAGTGGCTTTTCAACATTTCCACAGAAAAAGTGCGATGAAATGAAATGAGACAATTCCTTATCAATATTCGGAGTACAAATCAATTCAAAAGGGGGGTTTTCAGAGTAAAAGATATGAGGCATACTAATGTATTTGCGACGAGATACAGCCCTTCTTACATCGTCTTACTTAAAAAGTGCCTGTATTACTATCTTTTTAATATGTTAAGTCACCACAATATTTTCAGTTTTTTTTTACAATCTTGGACATAATTACAGATATTTGGGATGCTAAAAGCAATTCACACGGTTACAAGAAAAACTGATACAACACAGATAGAAGGGTACATTCTAGCCATACGACAAATTATTTCACATAAAACGGAAGGCCTGATCGCGAACAATTGTAGCCAAACTGTACATGGAGAAACGTCACGCCCCATGTAGTATAAAAACCCTTTCTAATTTCTCGTTCAAGAGGGGACTCCCCGGAACTCGTGATAGAAGGCTAAAATTCCTGTCCTACCCACTTCTCTAATTTTCCGGTGGTAATCAAAACTCGTTACACCAGTTGTCCTTTCCATATTTATTACTTTCTTCTTTTACATATAATTTATGGAATATAGTTACATGTTCTCGTCTGATATAGTTGAAATATTGCTCACTGGACGTAACATTCTAATTAATTAATCAATCAAACTCATAGCATCATAAAGATAAACTCTGAACACAACACTAAGATGAGTAGGCCAGTGAAACGATCTTATTCATAGACTTATATAATGTCATCATTCCTGTTTATTTAAACATTCTTCATTCTCCTTGATATTCTAGTATCCGAAATCCATAACAACACCATCTTCCAATACACAGTTAGGCTCGTTTTTTCCTGAGAGCACAAGACAGTGTCCTCAATAAATTAGATTGAGATGAATAAATTACTTTACTTAGCTAACAAATGAAAGATTAAAATATGAAAATTGAGCGCTTTTGGAAACAAAAATCCTTAGAAGCGTGATCGAATTAAACAAGTCAGTCATGCAATATTATTTTCATGTTTTTTCTCAACTTTCTATGACATAATGACAGATGTTCGTAATGCTAAAAGCAATGGTCATGGTTGAAAGAAAAGCTCATACTACATAGATAGAAGGGTAGATTCTGGTCATACGGAAATAAAGTCTTTAAACAGAATAAAGTTCAGGAGTTTCCTTACATTATTAGCATGCTTGAAACAAACCAGGCACCTGAATCGGTTTTCAGGGGCTCCGGCTACATAGCTCGCAGCGCAGAGGCGTTCCAGGATGTTGGACAGGGTAATGCCCTTACTATTCGGGAAAATCGTCTCATGATACGGAAAGACTGACCGCGAACCATTGTAGCCAAAGTGTGTGGAGAAACGCCACGCCCCATGCAGTATAAAGCCCCTTCTATATTTCTCGTTCAAGAAAAGACTCCCCTTGGCTTGTAAAGAAAGCTAAATTTCCTGTCCCTACCCATTTCTCAAATTTTCCAGTGTTAATCAAAACTCGGTACACCAGTCGTCCATTTCACCTTCATTACTTTCTAATTTGGAATGGATTAACTTGTTTCTCGTCCGGCTGTAGTTGAAATATTGCTCACTGGATGCAAAACTCTAATCAATCAACCAAGCAGCCTAAAGATAAATCACTGAATTTTTTTTTTCTAGCAACACCATAAAAGATGCATATTTCTTTCAGGCAACAACAAACACGATGCGTAGACCAGTTAAATAATCTTATTTTAAACTAAATATAATGGCATCATAATTTGATGCAAAAATTAATTGTATACGTTCATCCTTACCAATTACGTTTTGATAATCACAGGTACTGGTATTTGAGGCAATCATTCCTGTCTTCTGAGTTCGTATCTAGATAATCCATTTGGGGACATGATAAAATTTGATTGAAAACAGAATAAAACAAAAGTTGCAGCTCAACAATAAACATAAAACCAATATCCAAACAACACAGAAAAGGGATTTTTAAATACTATACAAAGTCCAAAGATCATAACTATGCATAAACTTACCAAACCAGAACCCAATCCAAACTTGATATGTTACTTCAAATTATTTAGATACAATCATGTACCAAATATCATATCACTCAAGTTATTATACATATTTTTTCATGGTTCAATCATACCAGACTGACATGTACTACCCAAGACCAACCTACATACCAAATATTATCAACCTACCACTTCTTGTTATTGAGAAAAGGACTTGAGCAGAAAAACTTAACGTGGCCACTAAACCATGAAATTGAGGTCAAGGTCACATGACATTATGTCCGCCAGGTAGGACTCGATTAGTACTACCATTGGAACAAATATGATGTTCCTACATCAAAGGGTTTTCAAAATAGGCTGTATTTAGTAAAAGTTAACTTGGTCTACGTCGCCGTTGCCATACTTTGCACGCCCGTCTTGCTTTCCGCGACTTTCGTCATGGGCGAGACAAAAATGGGGTCGTTTTAAACTTTCTGTGAGGTATTTGAGAAGAAAAGCTCTGTATATATATAGTTTAAGATTAATGTTTCTGTATGTAAAAATATCTTTTTATTTTTTTTTATTTTTTTATTTTAGCACTATAAATCCTACCTTCTTTGTAAAGAAAAAATATTTTATTTGTCACTCTAAGCTGTTACGCAAATATTTTTTTCTAAAAATACCTTCCCTTCATTATTCTTATTGTCAGCTAGTGCATAGACCTCATGTTTATGAATCTGTTAAATCAGGATTGACCTGTTAGCAAGTAGTATTTCAAGTACATGTACCATATTACTACAAGATGGACAGTGTTTTACCAGCAGACTAGGCTCCTTTAGCTAGCCGGCAGTTCAGTGGCGAGCACCCCTTGAACCATCTTTCAAAATTATGTTCGTCATTTTCTCTTTTTTAAAGATTGTGTAATGGATATATCGGCAAACGAGGAAAGGGGGGATTCTAAAATCGTAAATCCAATATCATGGCAAATTCAGAGGGTATACTGTCATACGTATGACAAAGAAAAAACAAATAAACAACTAGAGAATGCCCCACCAATAAATTTATCCCAACAGATTAACCCAAGTCAATCATTCATAAAATTAGTTCCCTGTTACAGAATTGTGATGAAATACAAAATTTTACCGAAGCCATTCAACCATAAAATGTAGGTCATAGATACACTTGTTGGATCTCTTTTAGATGAATCTTGCAGTGAAATATCATGATGCTAGTTGAGAAATAGACTTAAACCCAAAACTTAACCAAAGTCACTGAAGCATAAAATGTAGGTCAAAGCAACCTAATTGTCAATAATTTGGGAAGTACTCATCAGGGTAATTAATTTGATGAAACATCATTGTCATGTAATGTGAATTGGACTTTACACAAAACTTAACAAAAGTCACTGAAGTGTAAAATATAGGTCATAGCCTCCTAATTGTCAATGATTTGGGTAGTACTCATCAAGGCACTTAATTTGATGAAACATCATCATGATCATTGTCCTATAATGTGTAGTTGTTGAGAAATGAACTTTAACACAAAACTTGACCAGAGTCACTCAAGCATGAAAAGTAGGTAAAGAGTCAATCTACCTAGTGATATACTCTGTAGTACTATCAAATATCTACCTACTGGCATACTTTTATTGTTCTACCTTTTACAGTTTCTAAGAAATGTACTTAAATGAACAGACAGATGGAAGGACAGACAAGGGTAACACTACATTGTATATGCCCCTTCCACATTCATGGGCGGGGCATAAAAATGAACAAGAATGCCACATAACTAAAGCACTAGGTAGTAGTCTTCCTGTTTTGGGTTTTATTTGTATATTTATTATACTATAGGGAAACAGGACAGATAATGGGGAGGTTTGGGGTTTAACACTACCTGTGGTTTTTGCTAGTGCCGGTAGGCCCGGTACTAAGTCTGGCTGTCCTGAGGTTTTATCATTGTTTAAGTGTGTCTGTTGTCTTGTTGGTGTTTTTACTGTGTAGATACATAGATCCCTGGCAGATTGTGGCATGTGATTGTAATTTTCAGCCATTGTACATGTGTGTTTTCTGTTATCCTCTGTGTTACAACATGTATAGCTACATTGTACTTTCAAGTTAGTAATTCTAGTGAGCAGGTCAAAGTGACCTAATTCTGATCAGGTACCTTGTGACTATCAAAGATACATTGACACACAAAAGAATATTTCAATACCTGCTCTTGTACATTTTTTGTATCTAATTTTTAACCTGAGTCACTCATGCATGAAATGAAGGTCAAAGTGACTCAATTCTTACCAGGAACCTCATAACTACCAAAGACACATCGACTGACAAAATATTATTTCTTATATTCTATACATGTACCTGCACATGCTCTTGTATCTTAACACAAACGTTAACCAGAGTCACTCATGCATAAACTAAAGGTAAAAGTGATCTACTTATCAGAAACTTTTTCGACTTTCAAAGACACATCAACTGACAAAATGTTATTTCTAAACCTGCTATTCCATGTCTTGTATCTACAATATACATGTACAAGTAAACATAATCTTAAACAAGAGTCACTCATGCATGAAATGTAGGTCCAAGTGACCTTTTTCTTATCAGGTTATCAGGAACCTTTTCGATGTTCACAGATGCATCCAATGACAAAATATTATTCCTGTACATGTACCAACTTTAGCACTGATCATATGTATAGAAACTAAATATTTTACTTGAAAACAAGTCACTCAGATAAACAGACACCAAACTACAAGGATAATTAGATGCAATAGCTTACGCTTCTTGTGCACGGCTTCTATTTATGAATAAATACTTATGAGTCCTGATAGATAAATTCAACTTACAGTTTAACCTGTTTAACTTGTACATTTATTTATGGAAATTTTCTGTACACAATAAAGCACATTACAAATCAGAATTCCTGTATTTTATTACTGATGTATTCTACACATGTACATTATAGCAACAAAGTTAAAAAATGTAAAGTATATTTCCTGCAAAATTTGATCTCTTCATGACGTTTAAGTGAACATTTCATTTAATATTGTTTGTCCGTACTGTACATCATATACATCATGTACATGTACATTTATATTCCACTAATAAAACACATCACTATCATGACTATATGAAACTGCATAAGATACTGAGATATTGGTTTCCTATTTTGAATCAGCTTAACTTTCACAAGATCGTATAACATTTTTCTTTATATAGTTTCTAGCTCCTTAGCAACTTATCCAGTCAGCTACTTGTATTACTGCATTATGCCATCCTTTATTTTTACATATATCAAAGACTTCTCAGCAAATCCTTATTAATTAGTGATTAATACAATGCAGTTTATAATCCCAGTGCTCTTAATTATAATTCTATTTCAGGTAAATATCAATGCAAACATGTTCAAGTTCAGCTTCCACATGTGAATATACATGTATTGTCAATGTTGTACACATTAATAAGTAGGTTGACATATGCTTTTGGTGCCACTAAGTACTAGTGTACATTGTTCATCCTGATATTCCTAATAGTCTTAACACAATTGTTAAATCCCATTTCACTGAAGTTGTCCTGAAGTCAAACAAATGCACGAAATTCCATACCATTTGTATATCTACTGATACATGCATGCCAACAACTGCAAAAAAAAAAACACAATATTACTGAAACATTTGAAAATATGATCATGATGATACTGATTTTTTTTTTACAATTCAAAAAAGTTCACCTGTTTACCTGTTAAGCCATATTCACTTTTTGCCAAGTGTGATCTGGTTAGATAGTATCATTCAGAAGAAACAATGTATGCGACTCTTGAAAAAGGTATAATAACAGTATTGATTTTACATGTTTTATTAATACACTAATAATTACTTAATCAGAAGTGGCATCCATTTTCACTGATTTTACATTCAGATTCAAAATTAAGATTTTTATGGGGGTGTTGGTGTACATTTCACGACTTATGGAGTAAAAGACTGACCATTTAACTTGAACATGTTGAAAGAGGGGGATCTGGTTTTTTTCTGGACAATGATCCAGGGTCCCTGGGCCATTGTCAGGGGCCTTAAAAGCCCATTGTTCCTTTAAATGATAAGAACCACCAATTTTATTTGTAGCACCTTATGGCTCCAGCTGTCTTTGAAGGTAAAGACTTCTCCAAACGGATCCAGATTAAAAAAGGGGGTCATGTTCTTCCATTTCGACCCCCTTGACAATGATCCAGGGTCCCTAGACCAGTGCCAGGGGCCTTAAAAGCCAAATGTCCTATAAATGATAAGAACCACCCAATTTGTACCAAGCACCACGGGGCTCCAGCTGTCTATTGAAGGTTTATGACTTCTCCAGATAGATCCAAATTAAAAGAGGGGCTCCTGTTCCTCCACTATGACCCTTCCTGGCAATGATGCAGGGTCCCTGTGCCAGTAGTGGGGCTTTAAAAGCCCAATGTCCCTTAAATGATAAGAACCACCGATTTTGTACTTAGCACCACAGGACTCCAGCTGTCTATTAAAGGTTAAGACTTGTTTTGGTGAACCTAGTTCTGAAGAAGTGGTCCTTTTCCTTCTTTATGACTCCCTTGTGATGATCCAGGGTCCCTGGGCCATTGCTAGGGGCCTTAAAAGCCCATTGTCCTTTAAAAGATAAGAACCACTGATTCTGCACTTAGCACCACATGGCTCCAGCTGTCTTTTGGAGTTACGTCTTCTCAAGATGGACCCTGATCATATAAGGGGGTCCTGTTCCTCCACTTTGATCCTCCCTGGCAATGATCCAGGGTCCCTGGGCCATTGTCAGGGGCCTTAAAAGCCCACTGTCCTTTAAATGATAAGAACCACCGAATTTGTACTTAGCACCACAGGGTGCCAGCTGTCCATTGAAGGTTTAGACTTGTTCAGGATGGACCCAGATCACAAGAGGGGGTCCTGTCCCACCACCTTGACCCCCTTGACAATGATCCAAGGTCCCTAGACCAGTGCCAGGGGCATTAAAAGCCCAATATCCTATAAATGATAAGAACAACCGAATTTGTACTTAGCACCACAGGGTGCCAGCTGTCCATTGAAGGTTAGGACCCAGATCACAAGAGGGGGTCCTGTCCCACCACTTTGACCCCTTGACAACGATCCAGGGTCCTTAGACCAGTGCCAGGGGCATTAAAAGCCCAATATCCTATAAATGATAAGAACCACCAAATTTGTACCAAGCACCACGGGCTCCAGCTGTCTATTGAAGGTTTATGACTTCTCCAGATAGATCCAGATTAAAAGAGGGGCTCCTGTTCCTCCACTATGACCCTTCCTGGCAATGATATAGGGTTCCTGTGCCAGTGGTAGGGGCCTGAAAAGGCCAATGTCCTTTAAATGATAAGAACCACCGATTTTGTACTTAGCACCACAGGGTGCCAGCTGTCCATTGAAGGTTAAGACTTGTTCAAATGGACCCAGATCACAAGAGGGGGTCCTGACCCACCACTTTGACCCCCTTGACAATGATCCAGGAACCCTAGACCAGTGCCAGGGGCATTAAAAGCCCAATGTCCTATAAATGATAAGAACCACCAAATTTGTACTAAGCACCACGGGGCACCACCTGTCCAACAAAGATTAAGACTTGTTCAGATGGACCTAAATCATAAGAAAAGGTCCTGTTCCTCCACAATGACCCTTCCTGGCAATGATACAGGGTTCCTGTGCCAGTGGTAGGGGCCTTAAAAGCCCATTGTCCTTTAAATGATAAGAACCACTGATTCTGTACTTAGCACCACAGGACTCCAGCTCTCTATTGAGGGTTAAGACATCTCCAGATAATCCAGATTGGAAGATGGGGTCCCTCCACTTTGATCTTCCCTGGCAATGATCCAGGTTCCCTAGACCATTGCAAAGGGCCTTATAAGCCCAATGGCCTGCAAATGATAAGAACCACTGATTTTGTACTAAGCACCACATGACTCCAGCTCTGTATTGAAGGTTAAGACTTGTTTTGGTGAACCTAGTTCTGAAGAAGTGGTCCTTTTCCTTCTTTATGACTCTCCCTTGTGATGATCCAGGGTCCCTGGGCCATTGCCAGGGGCCTTATAAGCCCAATGTCCTATAAATGATAAGAACCACCAAATTTGTACTAAGCACCACGGGGCTCCAGCTGTCTATTGAAGGTTAATGACTTCTCAAGATAGATCCAGATTAAAAATAGGGGCTCCTGTTCCTCCACTATGACCCTTCCTGGCAATGATGCTGTGTCCCTGTGCCAGTAGTGGGGCCTTAAAAGCCCAATGTCCCTTAAATGATAAGAACCACTGATTTTTTGTTAAGCACCACAGGACTCCAGCTCTGTATTGAAGGTTAAGACTTGTTTTGGTGAACCTAGTTCTGAAGAAGTGGTCCTTTTCCTTCTTTATTACTCTCCCTTGTGATGATCAAGGGTCCCTAGGCCATTGCCAGGGGCCTTATAAGCCCATTGTCCTTTAAATGATAAGAACCACTGATTCTGCACTTAGCACCATGGGGCTTCAGCTGTCTATTGAAGGTTAAGACTTCTCCAAATAGATTCAGATTAAAAGATGGGGTCCTGTCCCTCCTTTTTGACCCCTTGGCAATGATTCAGAGCCCCTTGACCAGTGCCAGGGGCCTTATAACCGCAATGTCCTGTAAATGAACCTCCGATTTTATACTAAGCACCACAGGGCTCCAGCTGTCCAACAAAGGTTTAGACTTGTTCAGATGGACCTAGATCATAAGAGTAGGTCCTGTTCCTCCACTTTGACCCTCCTTGGCAATGATTCAGGGTCCCTGGGCCAGTGTCTGGGATCTGAAAAGTCAAAAGTCCTATAAATGACAAGAACCACTGATTTTGTACTTATTACCCCAAGCCTTCACCTGTCCATTACAGTTTTTTTTAGTTGTTCAGATGGACCCAGATCATAAGAGGAGGTATTGCTCTTCTACTTTGACCCTTCCTTGGCAATGATTCATGGTCCCTGCATTGTCCAAATTCCTTTACATGATTAGAGTCTCTGAATTTATACAAAGCACCAGCTTTCCACCAGAGGTCCATTCTTACGGTCAATACTTGAGGTTATCAACCGTCTTCCAATTGATTAAATTTCATGTTTTAGTATAAATAATATAGTATTTTTTTTTAGACTGGAAAAATGAGCAAGAAACGAGAGAAGCTGAATAAGGGATGGAAAAGATTAAAAATAAAGGTAATTTGAAATTAAAGCAGACTTTAATAATCTGAGAAATGAAATTCTGCAAGTACAGTACTGAAATGAAATTTTTACATATTGAACACTATTTTATGTATGATCATATTGCTACATGCTGATAACATTATTTTATATATGATAATAAGTTTATCCAGTTAATAGGCTGTTAAAAAATTGTTAACTTTGAATTATCATAATCTGGTTAAATTTTGGAATCTTTGTATCGTATATGAAGTATATGTTTTTACATTAGAGGAAGATTTGTTTGATTTGACATATATGCATTTTATTTGATTTGGGCATATTAAAGATTGTTATAAAGAGGTGATCTCTCTTTTTTTTCTTTTTTGTTTTGCTATGTTAAGACCTTGATATATTTCTGCATTTACTAAGATGGTTTATGATGTCCTTTACACTTATATCATATATTAACTTCTTTAAATAGAATTTTTGAATATTTTAGCAGGTCTATTACTGTACAGAGACTCATACATTTTCATATCAATTGTCTGAAAATTCCTTTGATTTTTGGTCCTTGAATTTTTTACCATATATGGATCATTTTCATCATTAAAGCTTGACAGTTCTGATTACTAACTAGACAAAAGTGAAGCATTGACTCAAGATAATTAATTAATACCTACACTAGATGTATTTATATTTTTGAAGGTAGAATCTTTTGTAAACAGTGTCGAACCTGGTCCATCCATTATGGTACTGTACATGAAAGAAGGAAGGGATTCCGCTGTTCAATATGCTGGTATTTCATACATATTTAAGCATCATCAATTCCTTATCAGTTTTACATGAAGTGCACAGTATTTTCTCATTGTCCTGCCATTTAACAAACATTAACAATGTCAGATTTTCATTTATCATCATGATCTTTGTTGATGTGATGTTTTAATTTCTTCCTCAATATTTGCAATTCATTGATAATATTAATAATAAACTGAGTCAATTAACCCATGGTGACTTTCAAGAAGCCACATGATTTGTTGTATCTATAACTGTCCTTACATTTTTCAGTTCAGAAATGTACTACATTTAAATAATTACATTTTCCGGGAGGGGGGTATGGACAAAACTAGCTGCTCATTACAACTTGTACATTATTTACATTGTAGGATCTACCAACCTTATCCAATTTGCAAAATCTATAGAGAAACAGTTTAGAACTGCTGTTTGTGGCGAAAATGAGCCATGTGAAGGTAACTTGAGGTTTGAATTAAAATGATCAAAGAAAATATCTAGATTTTAAAAATTTCAAATTGAGACAACCAAAGTTCCAAAACCCAATCAACATGAGAAAATATTTATTCTAGTCAGGACCACATTGAAACTTCCATGGCCAGCATGAACCCCCTAAAAAAGCAGATGTTTCTGAGGGTTAAACACATGATTCAAAAATGATATGCCTACACAGAAGTATAAAATCTTATGTGGTGTTGTGTTTGCTGATTTTAATAATTTAAAATTTTTACAAAAAATATATGAAATATTTTGTTGATTGTTAAAATGACTTATACATATATGAAATGTAAAGTATTTCCTAGATTCTATGTAATTGGACAAAAAATGCATTGTAGATAGCAGAGAAACAGAGGTACAGGAGAACGAAGATGCCATTTTAGCTTTGGAGCCCACATCGTTGAAAGTTGCTAATCTGCGCACCATTATCGCCTCATTAGTCCAGTCATATGGTAAACATACCAGTAAAGAAACAAAATGTTTACTGCTAATGATAGTCATACTGCATTTATTGTAATATTCATGGCCTATTTCTTTTTCCGTAATAACTTATTTTTTTGACATTTCACAATACAGTTTACTGTGAACATACCATTTTTTATTATGCACCCTCAACTATAAGTTTGGGGGCATATTGTTTTACCCCTGTCCGTCCGTCCGTCCCTTAAGTTTTCCGCACTTTTTATGTAAACCCTTGAAGATATTGAGCTGATTTTTGGTTTGTGAGTCTTTCATGGTTAGTTACAGATCAAGTATAAGTTTTGTTCCGCTATGCTGAGTTTTACTAAAATTATTGGCCCTGGACTTTAAAAATTCCATTCACCTTGACACTCCTCTGAAATATATTGACCATGTAGTATATTCTTCTCATATTAAGGTTTTTAACCTTATTCTATGCTTCATTGACTTCATGATGCTTCCATTTAAGCCCACTTCTTACCAAAAACATCCAGTGATATATCATCATATACCTCAACACTACAGCTTTTTATAAATAGTGATAATGAGCTAAATGTCAAAGGCATAATGACCGTCATGAGGTGTTGATATTTGGATTAGTATGTATTATAATTTACACTACTGTAAAAGACAATGTTTGTCAATGAAGCAGGGAATCTTGGGCAAAGCATTCAAATTACCATTGACCCCATACTGCATTATGATTTTTTGGAAGTGTATTCAAATGAATTTGTACTTGTTGATGATGATAGTAATTATTGCATTGATAGCCAACACATTCTGTCTGTTGATCTGGGTTCTACATTGGTTTTAGTTCCCATACTAGAACAAACAAAGTATTTAGAGGTACATTTTTTTGTGTTTGAACTTGCAAAGGCTCAGCATTTAATTTGATCTATTTGACAGTATATTTTGGAATTACTACTATAACATCTACATGTATTTACTAATGTTTTAGGGTTTTAAATATGAATGGGCATGTCTTGAACTTGAGAGATGTAATAAGCATTCAACCTGGAAATTGGTTCACCAATTGGCTTGTGGACTTTTGTATCGGGTAAGTCTCACATGCATATTTATTCCATATACTGGATCTGTGATAAAATCCTCTGCTATAAAGAATATATGGGTATGAAAGTTTTTATTTAAGGTTCAATAAAACCAAAAAATTTAGTGCAAGACAACTAGTGTGGACTGCATTGACTCTTCACAGCATTGAAATTTGAAACCCAGTGCTGCAGAATCAACATGTAAATTGTTATCAAGAATTGAAAGAAATTTTAAAAAAATCAAATCTGACCCACAAATGGGGAAAAGTCCTTTTGCTGATTTGTGAGTATGAGGTTATGAACATCCATGACAGAAGTTAGGGGCCTGTACCCAAATAGTTATGTATTGTGGAATTAATTATCGACAGATTCACATTACAATGATTTACACATTTGTAAATAATCCATTTATGTATTTCTGTATTTTGTATTTGTTAAGTTAAGTCAACTGGAAAAAACATACCAATATTTTACTTTTAAAAACTTTGGAGTTCTTGCACATGACACAGCCCATGCAAGACATACTAATACAATGAGAAACACAGAGATACAGTGAAACACATTTATTTGTCACTGCTATTTCCATTTCCAAAAGGAAAGAACACTAGCAATTTACAAGAAAAATAATAGTATCATATATGTAATGGTTTAATTACAACAATTTATATTGTTCACTGTTACAAAACATACATAATAATGTCTTTAACAGTTTAGTAAGTCTACATGTTCCAACAACACACAAATAATCAAGGATTATAGTATTAAGCAGAACCTTTTAAAATTGATTATCTAGTGGTTTTTTTCAGAGCTTCTTTTAGAGAGAATAAATTGTTCTTCTGTTTCCCATCAGTTTTATGGGAAACATTGAGAAAAAATAATATACTGCAAGTCAAGAAACACAGAGATTTGTACAGAATCCACTTTGGGAAAAGATGTTTGGTATTTCCAGTAGTTGAAGGGTAATATAGTGATAACAGCTATCCCATTTAAAATTTTAAATATTTTTAAATTGCAAAGATAGATTTGTTCAAATTATAGGTTGTTTTTTTTTAAATGATCATGAAAAGATATAAATATAAATCTTTTTTCATGAAAGCATATTGAATTGGAAAAAAGGGTGAAAGACATGTTACAGCTAGTCCATGTGCTAGTTTCAAAAGCTAACACCATCTACGGGTATTTCAGCACGATAAAAATTATAACTTTGTAATAACTAAACAATCATATGTTTGCACAAAGACAGTAAGTTACAAAATACATAAGACATTTTCTTGCAAAGACAAAAATACATTTATCATTCTCCAGATAATATTGAAATACCATGTAAAATTGGCACAAGGATTTGAGACTAAGCACTTAAGACAGGATATAATTCCTTGCTAAAGATAATTTTCAAACTATCTATTTTCATTGGTATGAAAAAAAGGAACCCTTTTTTTTTGCCCCCGCCATAGCCGTTGGGGGCATTAAGTTTTACCGATGTCCGTCCGTCCATCCTGAAATAATTTCCGTCACACTTTTCTAAGGAACTAGTCATGGGAATAATTTGAAATTTGGTATGCTGCTGTATGGTATGAGTTGTACGTTGTAAGCGAATTCCATTGATGTCGGATGTCAACTTCCTGTTTGGCGGGGGCATCTGTGTCCTATGGACACATTCTCTTCTTAGTTAAAGTGATAATAAAATCATTTGTTATTGGATGTGATAAAAAAGAATTTACCAAAAATTAGACATTTCCAAATAATTCTCATAGAATAATTGTATATAGTTTTTCTGAAATTCATTTTTTGAGGATAATGAGTGTCATAAACACAGAGTTTAATTTTAATGTCAAATTTCACTTTATATGTAAATAAAGTTGTGACATCAGATTTTTCTCTAATTTTGCATTGCCGATTCCTACACAGCAGTATTAAGATAATATTGGCCAAATAAACAAATAAACTGTTTAACTTTATCAGTTTGATGATGAAAAATTTCTCAAAATTGGACAAGAAAAGACTCAACATTATTTCTGCAAAAAATGAAAATTCATATGAATTTAGAAGGGACATTTTAAAAATTATCTCTTTTTTGGCACAGTATTGTAGTTGAAATGTGGCAATAGTAGTAGTAAGTAAATTTGTAAGTATACAGGGTACAATTTGTAAAAAAACGCAGTTTAATACATATATACATCTGATAAAACAACATTTTAAAAAAAGAAGTTGAAGTGTTCAAGACATTTTTAAATGTTATACTGTTCACTTTTGACCCCAAAAAAAAATCCATGTCATTGCCAGCTGAGATTGCTATAAATAATATATAAAACACTACTGAATTATGTTAAAATGTTCTGTTGAAAATGTATGTAAGGTTTATATTCTGGTGCTTTAAGCAGAAGGTTCACTACTAAATTTCAAAATAACAAGCTTCTTTAAAGATTGTTTTAAATGTGAAGTAGTTAAACAAAGAAACCAAAAGAGCAGAAAAAAATCATATATCAATGTGCTTGTTTTTAAGATATAAGGCATTGAAAATTTGGCTGTAAAACACACTGCTGTTTAATAATCATAATAAACTATGAAAAAATAACAAGAATTTTATAACATTTTGAAAAATGACATTTGAAACCATGTAAAATTAAAATATGAAAAGAAATTTGGAGGTCAATGGGCAAATCTTTTTTTTTTTAACAATTAAATGGATAAAACTCCAGGATTCCAAATATCTGACAAAAAACAGAAATATGAGGAGTGAACCTCCTTAATATCCTTTGATGTCAGCAGTTTTGCTTTTTTCGCCTCAAATGAAGTTTGCCCTTTTATATAGAATTGATTATTTACAGCAAAGGTAAATGTTTCCTTCAACAAATTTATTATTTAAACCAAAAATTGATAATCAGCTTATGTGTTCTTCCTTGTTACATTTGAAATTTGACAGAGTTGATTTACATTATCTTTTTTAGAGGTCACTGGATGGTATCTTTGGTGTATGAAAGGTATGCATATGCTTATATTCACTTATTACGGAATAGATTTTCATAAAAAAAATATATACATGATATTCATAATCTCGTGCCTATAACTGATATTTATTTATCAACATCACAATTTTGTAAATCCTACATAAATTACAGTAAATAAATTAATGGGGGTGAACAACTAATACAATGTTATGCAAATTGTAGGTATTGCACAAATTTTGATATTGTACTTATGAGTGAGCCAAAACAATTATTTTACATATGATATCACTGCTGAAAAACATTATTTATAGATAAATCTAGATGTCTGTGTCATTGAAATTATTTTTATCTCTTTAGAATTCCAGTTGATCATATACATAACTTTGTTGAAATTTTACCAGTGTAACCGTAGAAAGTTAATTTCTTGGTTCTCAGACCCTCCCTCATCTCTCTAAAGGGTGCCTCATCACCCCCATTTTATTACCAAATACTGAAAATAGAATCACTTCCCTCACCTTTTTTGCCATTTTTGTAATGAAAAATGCCTCACCACTATTTTGCAGCAATAAAAGAAAAAATGCCTCCCTCCCTCATCATTTTCTTTAAAAATTGGCCTGAGAATCAACAAATTAACTTGGCATTACCTGTGTGTCCCAAGTTATACAGTAAAAAAAATATTTCAGGAAAACAATGCTAATATTGGACAGCATGAAAAATTCAGCAACAGGTGCTTACCAATCTCATCTTGAAAAGATAAACAGGTAAACATATTTAAAAGATAACAGCTAGTCTATTCTCATTCTCAAGTTTAGTCCTGTTCGAGTGTCATAGACTGTGACACTGCCTTCTAAATTCTCCAAGACTGTAATTTAATTTCAGTTCTCAACAGTAGTAAATTAACAACGTTGTAAAGTTTTCTAAAAAGAGATGATATGGAATAAATTTCAAAGTGACCAATGTCTATCTTCATGACATAGTAAATTTAAAAAGCAGGGATCCTCACAACCTCTTCAGCATTGATGGAATCCCAATTCTTGTGACTACCTGTAAATGTAGATTGCTCCGATTGTGTATGCTTAAAATCACAATTACCTTGCCTAATTCCTAAATGTAATAACAAACATTTACAAAAAATGTAAAGGACAAAAATCAAGCAACAACTCATCACTGTTTTCAGCATGAATATTTCATTTTGGCTATCCAATGTTTTTTTACGAAAACCACAGAGTAAACTCTCTGTGAATGTGACTAATATGTATTTGTTTATAATATAATCACCGTGGATTTTATTAGATCCTCTTGGCGTTTAACTATCATTAACAGTAAAAAGGGGCAGGTGACTTCAAAAACATCAGAAAAACTGCCGTATAAGGAGGAGATAATGAATCAACTGCCTGTCATCTACAAGGTCATCATATATTCAGAATTTTAATGTATAAATGGCTATTTTCTTACTCAATTTCTTAGATTTCTGGAATCCGACATAGAAAATATCCACATTGTAAATGTACCACAACAAGATAATGGCAATGACTGTGGACCACACACTTTGTACAATTTGATGCAGTTACATGAGGTATGTTTGTAATATTTTTCACTGAGACCAGTAAGGCTTTTCTTTTTTTCTATTCTCTGAATACATTAGACATGTAAAATGAACAAATGCCGCAATCTTAATAAATGTCTCTATATAAAACACATTTGTATTTTGATGCTTCTCAGCATATCAATTTCTTATTATCTTAATAAAATTATCCTTCAATTGATTTCTATTTATATAATAAATTTTTGGAGGATGATTTAGGAACTAACATTTTAGAGTAAACATGGTTTG
>MJUU01009555.1:0-11074 GCA_002080025.1 Modiolus philippinarum
TGGTTCTACTTGTAGAGACTTTATCTGATGCGCATTCACTCTATATCCATGATGCATAATAATTATAAAAAATACAGGGATAGTAAATCATGGGAGTTATATAGGAAACAAAGGAACTATGTCAATAAATTGAAAAAGGAATCCATTAAAAATTATTTTTTACAAAGATGTGTTGGGGGACCAAAACATAAAGATTTCTGGCCTACAATAAAGCCATTTCTGACAAATAAGGGTTGCTTTTTTCAATCAGATGTGATTTTGAATGAAAATGATAATTTGCTTACAGATCAGAGTGAAATTGCAAATGTTTTTAATGACTTTTTTGTAAATGTGGCCAAGGATATTGGGAAGGACTCAATTGATGTAAATGAAAACCATCCTAGTATTGTAAAGATAAAAGAGTGTTGTTTCAGTAATAATGATATTTTGAATGATGATTTTGTTTTTAAACCAATTGGAAATGATTTTGTCGATAAACAAATAAATAAACTTGGTATTAAAAAGGCCACTGGGTACGATCAGATTTCACCTAAAATTCTTAAGTTAGCTAAGCCAGTAATAGTTGAACCACTTACACATTTAATAAATATGAGTATTGAATATTCTGTTTTTCCAGATAATCTAAAAGTGGCACAAGTAGTACCAGTTCATAAAAAGAACAACAATCTATTAAAAGGTAACTACAGACCAGTAAGTGTCTTACCGGCCATATCTAAATTCTTCGAAAGGGCAATATACATTCAAATTATAGAATTTTATGAAAAATTTTTTAATCCTTATTTATCTGCATTTAGGGACGGGTATAGTTGTCAAGATGTTTTGATAAAAATAGTAGAAGATTGGAAAAAACAGTTGGATGAAAATAAATTTATTGCAGCAATACTAATGGACTTGTCAAAGGCTTTCGATTGCCTACCACACGATCTTTTGTTATTGAAAATTAAAAGCTATGGTGTTTCTGATAACGCTATGAAATTAATTGAAAGCTATTTGGTTAATAGGAAACAATGTGTTAAAATAGGCCCTGTTTGTAGCTCTTTTAAAAAATTGTATAAAGGGGTTCCCCAAGGATCTATATTAGGTCCAGTGTTTTTTAATATTTTTATAAATGATATTTTCTGTTTTATTCAAAAAAGTGATTTATACAACTATGCTGACGACAATACATTATCATATGCCGATTCAAGTGAAGAAAATTTAGTTAATATTTTAGAGTCAGAGAGTAAAATTTTAGTGAAGTGGTTTCATGATAACCAAATGCAGGCCAATCCAGATAAGTTCCAAGCCATTTCTATAGGAAAGAAAACTAGAGAACAGAATTTATCTTTTAATCTGGAGGGGAACATAATATCATGTGATGAGGAAGTCAAATTGTTGGGGGTTACTTTGGATTTTCGATTAAATTTTAATTCACACATTTCAAATATCTGTAAAAAAGCATCTCAACAACTAAATGTACTTAAAAGAATTGGACCTTATCTGAATCGGCTTAGCAAACTTACCATTTATTATTCTTTCATACTGTCAAATTTTAATTATTGCCCTTTAGTGTGGCATTTTTGTGGAGAGTCAAATACAAAAAAGGTAGAAAAAATACAAGAAAGAGCTTTAAAGTTTATATATAATGATTATAATAGCAGCTATGAAGAATTATTAGAAAGATCTAATTTGCCATCTTTGAAATTGAGACGTTTAAGATTCTTAGCTATACAGTCCTATAAAATTATAAATGGTCACTCTCCAGTTTTTCTTAATGATATGTTGAATATTAAAAATTGTTCATATTCTTTTAGATATTCTAAGACTGTAGACATACCTAGGGTAAGAACAACTAGATATGGGCTCCACTCTTTTCAATATGCTGCTTCAAAATTATGGAATAAATTACCAGATGAATTTAGGGGAGATATGACTTTAGGCCATTTTAAGGGAATCATTGGAAAATGGGAAATGGAGGTGTGTAAATGTAGTTTCTGTAAGAGTTGAGCAAATATCTTTCCTTTGTTTTATTTTTCTAATTTCTTTTTGCTTATGTTTCTTAAGCTTCTCTTTGATTTTGTATTGCTAGTGCTAGTTTGTTTTATGCTTAGATTAGTTTGCTCATTATGTGCTGTATTTTATATTTTGTTGTCTTGCCCTCTTATATGTATTTCTTATGCTTAAATGTGCAATGATTAATTTTTAATTTGAGTAAGTGAAATCTGCATGCTTGGTTTGATCTTTGAATGATTGCAGTGTTAATATGCTTGCTTTTAATTTGCTTGTTTGTTTTTTTTTAATGCTTATGTATGTGCAAAATAGCTATGTTAACTTATTAATTTGCATGCATTATATGTCTTTTAATATGTATGTCGGTTTTAAAAGCTCCTTGGAGCTTATGTTTATTATTTTACATGTACCGACTTTTAAATAAATATTACTTGACTTGACTTGGCCCTCACTGTTTATTCAGTGAGTAACCTCTCATCAGCACCATTAGAATCAAATAATATAGGAAACCATAAACCAAAACTTGTTAGGGGTATATGTTTGTTTCTATCCAGACCATTTCATGCGTTAGCTTTGATCTATAAAATATTCTGCTACCATTATAGAATAATTCAAGGCACAAAATTGGCTGGTTCTTGAATATTTTACCACCTATTTAGATTTTTGCTATTTTGATCCTTTCAGGCACTTGATTTGGTGATTCTAAATATTTTACCCCCACTCTGATCTTTTAATTAATTTATATGGAATCTACGCTACTAGTATTTATTTTCTGTATAGAGTTTACACTGCTTTGTGCTTTGTAAACCCTACAGTAAATAAAATTTAAAATGCCGTATATTTTCTGTGTGATTTACACTGGTAGTTAACTTGCTACCTTTTATGTTGAGTTTACACTACTAGTGTTTTATTATTTTGTAGGGTTTGGACTGCTAGTGTTTTATATTTTCTGTAGCGTTTAGTGACTTCTGATGCTTTATATCCAGTCAACGATAACACTACTAGTGTTTACTTTATGCTGAGTTTACATTTATAGCACTCTTTTTTTCTGTAGGGATATATTGGCAGTACTTTGCTTTCTATAAGGATAACCGACAGTGCTTGTGTCGGACTTTGTTTTCTGTGACGTTTTCACTACTGGTGTTTTAATATTTTATACCTTGTGATTACACTGCTTGTCTTTTTTAAACATCTGTTATAAACATATTGCCCTTAGATGAAGATGTTAGGGAAGATTAACACACGAGGTAAAAAATTATCACCCGACACGAAGTGGAGGGTGATAATTTTTTCACCGAGTGTGTTAATCGCCCTAACATCTTCATCCAAGGGCAATATGAGTTTTATTTTACTGAATGCCGAGTTAAAAAAGCGTTAAAAACAATAACTAGAACAAGAACATCGAAAAGAAATAATATTACATGTCACAAGGTTTGTTTTTATAAACTTTCTCAAGTGGGAATAATAATCGGTTAACTTCGGTCGGAGCGGGTGTTAATTTTCAAGATCGGCAAACTTCGGACTGAGTGGGTGTTAATTTTTTAAGATCGGCAAACTTCGGGCTGAGCGGGTGTTAATTTTAGACATTAACACCCGTTGCTATGGATTGGCGGGGCTAACTAAGGATTAGTCAAAATTAACAAATGTAGCTTGTCGAATGAAATTAATGGATAATAAAAGAAATTTGCATAAAGTATAATAAAGGATTTACACTGGTAGGACTTTAGTTTTTCGTTGGGTATACAGTGCTAGTGCTTTAGATTTTCTGTTGACTTTACACTGCTAGTACATGCTTAATTCTCAGAAGCATTGCATAGGCTGTGCTTATTTTTTGTAGGCCATGAGTGTTAATGCTTTATTTTCTGTCACAATTATTAACACTTTTAAAAGTGCATAACTTTTCGATAGGTTTTACACTTCTTTTTCCTGTAGTTTTTAACCATGGCTGAAGTATTTTTTTTATATTTTTTATATTAGTTTTCATTTAGTGCTTTATTTGCTGTAGAGTTTGCCCTGTATATGTCTCTGGTGAAAGTGAACTCAGAACACTTAACTTGTCCACAAAAAGTTTATTTTTACCAACATTTTTCCAACAGATTTTTGCGGCAAGAAGTAATGCGGTTTCACAATTAAGTGTCGGTATATACGTATAATCCCAGAAAGGCTGTCTTGAGTTACCCGGGTTCCAGTGCTGTACTGGGTCAATATACATTTTTTTGGTAGATGATGGTAAATATAACATATCTATTTTTTGTTATAATGCGCATAGCGATACACGTGTTAGAATAACCAAGGTTTAACTGCAAACGACAGAAGAGTTTCTGAAATTTTCAGTTTACTTACCACGAAATCAGCTTCATAAAACCCAAAGAAAATTGTTCTTTAATCAATAAAAAGCATCTAGTGAATTTAAAATAACTGGAATGATTTATGAGAAAAGTATATTTCAAAGTTCACTATTGCATGTATTTGAGAAAATGAAACAAAACATTACAAACAGTTTACATCCATGCATCTGATATATAATTTGATCTACAATTACACAATAAATTGAAAATTATTGACCAATTATAATTTTTTTTTAAAAAAATCCCCAAAACACAACATTTTGGAAAGGGAGCTAATTAACGTTGCAGTATATTCTGCTTGGTGATCTCCCTTCCAAAAAATGTAACTTTTAAATTTTATTTTAAAAAAACGTGATTGTCTTGAAAAAAATAAAATAGTTATAAAAAAATCATATCACAGTCATATTTGTAATAAATGTGATAATAATTATTATTTTATCCAAATTGTTGTAAAAGTTATAGATTAACTTCACTTTTCTCCTTTAATAGTTCCAGTTTGTTTAAAATCATCAAAACTATTACAACTGTACAATTTGATTAACTGAGAAGAATTTCTTCAGGTAAGAACAATTTTCATTCCAATATTTTTTGTATGCGGAAAATTTTCTAGGTAAGTAAACTGCAATTGACAAAACTCCTCTGTCAATTGCAGTTACACCTCGGGTACTTTAAGACGTGTATCGCTATAAGTTTTTTCAATCTGTTCTATACTTTGCTCAAACTAGTATAAATGTTTGTATGTATATTTTTAATCATGTGTGTTTTGTGTTATAACCCCCTGTGGGTCCATGATTGGTACAATAAAATATTTGATTTGATTTTGATTTAAATTGATAAAACTCAATGATCAAATTCAAATCCGGAATCGTTCTTTATTGGTTTTTTTTTTTTTTTTTATGATTATTGGGTCGGTGTTTAATCCTTGTTAGCAAAAATATTTTTCCAAACGTTTTATTGACGCAGATTTTAGTGTATATAATCTCTAAGCGTATATTACAGAAGGATAACGAGCAGAAATATTTTATAAACTGTTTTCGATAATTATTTTACTTAAATAAAATTTTCAGGCATCGAACAGTACCCAAAAACACCACAAACTCCGCATTTTTCAGTCCCGGATTGTTTACTAAGAAACAAGATGGCGGACAAAACATGACAGATATTTGAGCCTCATATTTTTGTAAATTTTCGAAAAGATATCGGCTAGCAAATGCAACATACAATGTAAATACTGAAGTCATGATAAGTTTTAAATTTCGCAGAATTTTATGTTTTCATGTGCAAGTTTCCCGTTGCAAGTTGCGTAGTTTTACAAAGTTGAGTGCCCGTCTGTCACCGTCGACAGTTGCAGTGCAGTGTATCTGGGACTAATATATTGACGGGATTTGAAACTCTTTAACAAACCAGTTTGATCCAATCAAATCCTATTGACAGGCAAAATACCCATAATGCATTGCGACGAAGACGCCTTATAGCCATTTTCGTAGATATAGATTTTCGTTTTCGTCGGTGTTTGAAAGAAAATATCTATCAATAGAACCATCTCATGCACCGATAAGTGTCACAAAAGTTTTTTAATGTCTAATGTTTACTTTACAAGTGTTTATCATCACCTTCCCAGTCGGAATACACGATTTTTTTACTCTAGGACTTGGTGACGCGATATTTCGTGAGAAAAGTGATCGACCTAGGCAGATCTGGGACTAATATTAGTCCCAGGCAGAAATTACAAAATGTGAAAATTGTTAAATAGATTATTTTAGATTTACATTCGCAGTTTTATAGTTGTTGTTTTAAATATATAGATCAAATTAATACTGTCAACATAAGAAATTAAGCATGTTTTCACTAAAAAATAATATACAATTATGGACTTTTGCAGAGGTGAATACGCTTTTTTATTGACCTGTAAACCAATATTCAGCGAGACCATCGGTCGAGGTGAATATCTGTGTTTCCAGGTCAATAAAAAAGCGTATTTACCGATACAAAAGACCATGATTGTTTTATTATATAGTTCAATACATTATGACGTCATGAAGTGAATATCAATGTGGCAGGTGAATACGTTTATTTATTCACCTCCTACGATTTCGTTGCAAATATAGTGTAAAGTCAAGACAACTATATAATAATTCTTGAAATACATCGAGGGATAACTGTAAGGCCCGTAATTAGTACATATCCGTTCCGTTAAATAATCGCTGATTACTTTAGCCGCGACACCGCTTTTCGATGATTATCTAGAGTTTCAAATCCCGTCAATATATTAGTCCCAGAGTGTATGCACATCATTTTTTATGCGAAGTCTAGAAAACTTAAGCAATTTTGCATGTTATTTTTTCCTGTTCTCCTTCATATCTTAAGGACTAAACCCAGTACCAGTTTCCCTGAGTGCTGTTGTTTTTGACTCGTGACTCATAAAAACACAAAATGCTCAACAGAAATTGGTTTCATGCAAGGATGTATAGAAGGATAGGGATGTACACAATCAATGTTGCAAATTAAAATTAAAAGCAAAGCATTTTATTTGGAATGATATCGAGATTGTTGATAATCTGCCCTTACAACAGTCCGGCCCTATGTTGGGCCTTGGTCTATCCATACCTGTATTTTTAAGAGGTGGCAAGGGGGTTAACTGTTATTGTGTTATTGATTCTCTTTTATCTGTCATTGTATGTCTAATTCCCTGTTATCTGTTATTTGAAGAATCAGTTCGCTGTTGCTGAAAAAATTTCGCTGTTATCAGTCAGGGGACAGACTGGAGGTCAAATTATTTTAGAACTCATCAAGTCAGAAATTATATTTGACCTGAACAAGTCTAAAATTGATCAGACTAAGGGAAATTACCATTTTATGTTTTTTGTGTTTAATGGGTACAAGGATGTCTATTATAAGTCCTTGATGGGTATTTGCAATTATCCTTCGTTTCATTGAAAAACAATAACTAGAAGTGGGAGCAGTCGCAAACGACAGCTAATCCCCTCACCCGCTGCCAAGAAATAATCTCAAGATGTATGAATGTTGAAGATACATCCACTGAACATTAAGATCATTGATTTATAACATGTAGTATCTCAGATATAAACATTAATGAAAACTTATACCCAAGTCAGTCAAGTGTAAAATGTAGGTCAAAGTGACCCAATTATCATCTGAAGCAGCATCACTCTCCAAGACGCATCCACTGACCTCAGATGATTGATGTGCCACATGTTGTTTGTCAGATATTAACCTCAACGTAAACTTTAACCTAAGTCATTGAAGCGTGAAATGTAGGTCAGAGTAACCCAATTATCATCTGACGCAGCATCAATCTCCAAGACGCATCCACTGACCTCAGATGATTGATGTGCCACATGTACATGTAGTTTGTCAGACATGAACCTTAATGCAAACTTTAACCTGAGTCATTGAAGCGTGAAATGTAGGTCAGAGTGACCCAATTATCACCTGAAGCAGCATCACTCTCCAAGACGCATCCACTGACCTCAGATGATTGATGTGCCACATGTAGTTTGTCAGATATGAACCTTATCGCAAACTTTTACCTGAGTCACTGAAGCATGAAGTGTAGGTCAGAGTGACCCAATTATCATCTGAAGCAGCATCACTCTCCAAGACGCATTCACTGACCTCAATTGATTGATGTGCCACCAGACTTGGGGTCAATTACATTCAAATGTAATCAATTACATTACAGATTATAATTCAGATTTTCATGATTACATTACAATTACAATTACTTCTTTTTAGAAATGTAATCAATTACATTACAATTACATCTCAAATGTAATCAATTACATTACAGATTACATTTGTAGGCTACTTTATCTCCATATACCCTACATTTACTTCATATCGTACAAGATGTCTCTTTGGTTTATATTTACTACATATTATAAAAGATTTTAAACTTTAAATCTATATATACTCCACATGTTACTCCATTAAGTACAATATATCTCTGACTAACATTTTCTCAATATTACAGTTATAGCTGACCTACATTTACTCCATATGACAAAAGATGTCTGTGTTAAAGTTAAAATAGAACTCTGTTTCTGTATTCACTAAATATTACATTCCATAATATAGTGAAATTCATCCCCTATGTTACAGTTTGTGTACACTCTATTTTCTCTGCCAATATTGTTAAAATGCACAGTTTTTATTGGATGTTTATGATTTGATGTTCTAAATTTACAAAGTGAATATAGGTTTTTTTACGTCTTTAATATTTAATTAATTTTCAAATTCAATGGAATCTTAAAGTAATTCACTATTTAAAGCTTTTGGTGAATTTTGTAATAAAGAGTGTCATTCTTGTTCAAATTGTTCTCAAAGTCGGTTCTTTATAACTGTTATGAGCTTTTTTGAATTTTGAAAAACTCCTGGGTCCAGATATAAGAGTTGCCTGTCTCATCGAGACATATTTGATCCAGGGATGATTATGATTTTCATCAATGAAAAGTTAATATAAAAGTTTATTTGATATATATGGTAGTTTTATTCTCATAATTTCCCAAGTAACTTAATTCTAAATCAGACCCATTCAAAGAAAATTTTAAATTTGCTGTCTGTCTCCCTTCGAAAAGACCATAGTTTTTGTTTTTTCTGTATTAATTTTTAATTTCCATGTATATGTAACCATTTATATCTTCACAATAATATTGTAGAAATAATACCTGTTAATCATGTTTAGCAATGACATGTCAATGTGATTAAAGATATTAGCACCCTACAGGTGTCAAAATTAACAAAAATCTAATTATCTATGACACAAGTTACCAATCTATCTATGACCCCCAATAAATATGTAACAGGATGTTTGAAGTGTGCACAAAATTGACATAAAAACAGAAAATATAGACAACTTATGTCAAAACTTTGCAATACTTCTAATGAAGTATTACAGGATTAAAAGTTAATTTTATTCTTTGAAGTTTTAAGAAAAAAGATGTTTTTACAACATTTAAACATAAAAAAGTAAAGATATCATTTTTTATCAACATTTTTTTTTTAATTTTAAACTCTTGTTTTAATTTTTTTCTTATAAATTTTTATATTTCGTTCTTAAATAAAACTTTAATACTTCTTTCCTAAAATTGCAGTTTTCTAAAAGTAATCAAAATGTAATCTAAATGTAATCATGATTACAGGGTAAAACTGAATGTAATTGATTACATTACGATTACATGTAATCAAAAAAATGTACGATTACAGATGACATCTGATTACATGAAAAAATGTAATCGATTACAGCTGATTAGGATTACAAATTATGATTACCCCATCTCTGTGTGCCACATGTAGTTTGTCAGATATGAACCTTGATGCAAACTTTAACCTGAGGTGGGACGAACGGACTGACGGACGGACAGGCCAGATACTATATCCCCTCCCCAACTCCGTTGGGCGAGGGGATAATAAACTGGTGTTTTGTAAGTTTAAACAAAAAGCTATACCAATCTGCAAAGGCAGTTTGTGGATATTGATGATTTGTTATGTTTTGTAACAATTTTTAGTTCATTTTACACCTGAACTCCTAATTTTGCATAACCAATAATTTTCTGATAAAAATAAATAATTAAACTTCCATGAAATTATAATTAGGTATGGATGCCCAGCTTCTAAATATTGACGTTTTGCTCATTAAAATGGTCAATTTAGAAAATTTTAGACTTATGTGCAGGTCTAATTATCCATAAAATTTGAAACACCTAGGCAACAGAAAATTTACATTAGACTATGTCGTGTCTATGCATGTAAAACCAAAAGAGCTAAAATTAATATGGTGCAGCAACAGCAGATTTTTGATAACTTGTTTCCTTTATGAACTGTGAGTGGCCAACAGGGCCAAAATTGCAAACATAAGTATGAAGCTTGAAACAAAATATCGGCAAACTATGATTCATGCAGATAACCTTAGATTATCATTTTCCATCGGATTTAGATGGGATTTTTTTCTTTGGAGTCCTCTTGTTGTAAGCTTTCGAGGTTATGTCAAGGGATTTGTTGTAGCTCTTTCCGTTTCCGAGCTAGGGGCCAAAACTGCCTTTTTTAGCTCACCTGACCCGAAGGGTCAGTGTGAGCTATTGCCATCACTTGGCGTCCTTCATCCGGCCGTCGTCCCTCCGTTAAACTTTTAACATATTCATCTTCTCCACTGAAACCACTGAAGCAAATTCAACCAAACTTTACAGGAATGATGCATGAAAGGTCCTTTACATAGATTGCTCATTTTCGCTCCGATCCGATAAAAAACATGGCGGCCAGCGCGGAACTTAGGTTTAACATTGGACCCTTTGGGAAAATCACATTTTCATCTTCTGCTCTGAAAAGGCTGAAGCAAATTATACCAAACATTACAGGAATGATGTATGGAAGGTTGTTTACAAAGACTGCTCATTTCGTTCCGATTCAATACAAAACATGGCCGCCAGCGCAGAACTTAGGTTTAACATTGGACCCTATGGAAAAAATCACATTTTCATCTTCTGCTCTGAAAAGGTTGAAGCAAATTGAACCAAACTTTACAGGAATGATGTACTAAAGGTCCTAAACAAAGATTGCTCATATCGTTTCGATCCGATAAAAAACATGGCCGCCAGCACGGAACATAGTTTAACATTGGCCCTATGGGAAATTCACATTTTCATCTTCTCCTCTGAAACCACTGAAGCAAATTCAACCAAACTTTACAGGAATGATGTATGGAAGGTCCTTTACAAAGA
>MJUU01009555.1:15587-31720 GCA_002080025.1 Modiolus philippinarum
CCTTCTAATTATTGTGTCAAGCTCTTCACTGTGTTCAAACTCACTTTAAAATACACTTGCTCAAATTTCAGTTGTCGACATGCTGCAGGCGTATCATGCTGCGCTTGGCGTAGGCCTTTATTTGGAAAAGGGAGGGAAAGAACCTTGTCAGTGCATGTTCTCTTAAACTGCTGCTTGGATTTTGACGACATAATACACATTTGTAGTACGCCACCTGAAAATGTGCATGAAGTAATATGGTTGCTGTCTAAAATTTGGAAGGGGTGGTAATTCGTCTTTGAATATTTTCTGGAAAAAGGGGAAGGGGGTGATCCTTGTCAACCCATGTTATCCTAAACCACTGCTTGGATTATGATGAAATAATGCACAGTTTTGGTACACCACCTGAAGATGTGTATGAAGTAATATCGTTGCTGTCCGAAATTTTGAGAGGAGATAATTCATCTTTTAATATTTTCAGGAAAAAAGGGATGGGGGAGTTATATCATTTTGTCCATACTTGTATTGTGTCCACATTTGTACTGTGTCCACAAATGTATTGTGTCCACACGCACTAAAATTTTTTACTTGCCATATTGATTCAGGGCTCATTAATTTTGTATATGCTAAATGTATATATTTATTTTTCAGATTTGATGCAGTTGACATTTTACAGAAGTTGTAATGGAAGAAACAAGTCCAGAAAACTTAAGTCCAGAGGAGGTTAGGCAGAGACGTCTAGCCTACTTTCAATCACTCACTAACAAGGAAAAGCCACTGCCATCCACAGATGATAGTTATACACAAGACAAAACTAACCAGTTAAACAACAGAAATGCAGGAGTTAATTCTTCAATACCAACCAGAGAATTAGTTATCAGTAACAATAAAACAGTGGAGAAAAATCCACAACATGAAGCCAAAATCAGACAAATGTCGAATCCAAAATTTCAAACGAGCCAGATACATACTCCAAATCAGAAATCGCAAACAATGATAGAACAAGTTCCTGTATTGGACTTGCAGTCTAACCATGAACAAGTGGAAAATCTAAAACAACAAACAAGTCAAGAAGTACACGACACCAATGAGGATGGTTACAATGAGGCGGTAGAACGCTTAATACAGTTAACTAAACAAGAAATGGCAGAGAAATATGGCAGGAGAAATGAAAATTATCCTGCTGGGTCAAGTCCTATGAACTGGGAATTGAACTCTAGAGAACCATCCAAAAACACACTTCAACATGGAAGAAATGTTCAAGAGTTTAATACAAAATTCCAACCTCAACTTTCAAATGACATACATGTAGAGGAGATATTTAGTGAGAGAAATAATTCATTTAGACCTAAACAGAATATTCCTGATACTGCTCACATAAGAGAGTCTTACGAGAATGACACTCATCTAATTTTTCAAAAATCTATTGATGTAAACCAAGCGGAAGAACTTGGGTTATCTACCCATAGACCTGATGATGGACATAAAAAAGAATTGCATTCTGGGAGATCACCAAGAGCACTTGATGAATCTATGTCTGTAGAATTAAGATATGCTCTTGGTGAAAAAAAATACCAAGAGTTTTTAGCAAAATCATTGAAAGACATTGATGCATTGTATGGAGACAATATGGCAAACAAAAGTAAGGGAGGTAAACTTGATAAAGGTGAATCTAAAGATATTAATATTCGAAGGGAGCAGTATGAGAAATCAAGCAATTCATCAGTAGGGAAAAGAATTGAAACTGAAAGAAATTCCCAAAGAGATTCAGCAAGGAGTATTGAACGATTGAGGCTTGATGAAAATACAACAGAAGGACATAGGCCATTATTGAATAGACCTAAGCATGAACCAAGTAGTATTTATCAAAGAGCAACAGAATCTTTAGAAAATGTAACTCCAAATTTAATGAGCAGAAGTAAAAGCATGGATGAACAACACATTTTATCAAGTAGAAATTTCGCTTTTTCCGCAGACGAAATATATAGTCAAGCCTATCAACCTCAAATGAAGTCAACACCTACACCCATACCTGGTAGTGCAGGAATAGGACATGGTCACCCTACTCAAATGACAACTGGAATAAGCCCAGTTGGACATAGTCATATGGTTCCTGATGAATTTCACCCTCATCCAGGCTTGTATCATAGTCATTCATATGATGGATCCATGGGACAACATCCTTATAGCCATTACATTCCTGGAGAATATTATGTTCCAAAGAGTCCTTCAGGTTATTTTGTTCCTCATCCTTTTGCACAAGGGCATGCTGCTGTGGTAACACCAAGAATGATATCACAATCTCCAAATCAAAAGGGAGATAACTCAGCACACTTCTATCAATCGCCAAACCAAAGGGGAGATAACCCATCTCATTTCTATCATGCTCCAGGTCAGAAGGGAGATAATCCACCTCACTTTTATCCATTTATGCCTCCTCCATATCAACATTTGGATGACAGCCCTGGTCGTCAAATGACTGCAAGGAGTATCCATGCAATGGACCCACAAGAAGTATATCGTTTTAAACAACAGCATCCACAGATGTTCCCACATCCACCAGATGAACATCCTTTGGATTCAAAAATGAAGCATCATCCACATGCCACAAAAGTTGATAGAAATACACATCAGTGTCATCCTTCAATGACTAGAATTCCACATCCACCTGATGGAACAAACTCTTGCCCTGGTCCACATGGTGATATGACAGGTTTTCAGGACTACCTTCATTTAATGCCAAAAGGGATACCATATCCACCTCCTCCAAATGATATGGAATTACATGCCTACTTTCAATACTTAGGAAGCCAGGGTTATCCTATACCATACCAATCAGTTATGCCGCCAGACTCTCCAAGAGAAGACCAACATGACCAGGGTATGCTTTCATTATTTTTAAACATGTAAATGTTTTGATACTTTGCATATTTTTATGCCGCTGAGATGAAATGTTGCTGGGCATATTGTTTTACCCTTGATCGTCTGTTTGTCCATATGTTCATCCATTTTTCTGTCTATTTTAACAAACAAGGAATAAAACTCACAATCACACAGTGTTCACCATTCATGCCATTATACATGTACCATTATAAGTAGATGTACATACATCTATTGGAATATTAAAAAAAGGACAATATTGTCATTTAAACTGAAAAATGAAGGAATTATAAGGGCCTCAAATTGATATTGTAAATAATTTATAACTCAAAAAATAGAACTAGATTCTTAATAATCATGCAACAAATATGCAAACTTGATATGTTTAGGTATTGCAAAGAAAGGTGCAGAAACTGATAACAAAGTCCATGGACTATAATTCTTAAGAAAAATCTTCAGAGAGTTTTAATATGATAACATACATGCCATAGTGAATGATAATCAAATACGATTTTGTTCTTTAAGGAATGATGATACCCCATCCACCAGCGGAGAAAAGAGAAGAAGGTAGACAAACATCTAGTCACTTCAGACGTAGAGATCGTGATAGCAGTCATGACTATACAGCAAGAGATTCCAGTCCACAAAAAGAGCAGAAAGAGGAAAGAGGAAAAACAGAAGTTGACGAGAAACCTGAAGAATTAAACAGCTCTCAGAGACATATTGAAGGCATTCGGCAATATCATGAACAAAAGTATGACATTTATCATATATCTTAGATAAACACTTAGTGGAACCTGTCTAAACTGATGCACTTTGGGATCATAAAAAGTGTGGGATTATATAGGATGTCCGATCTGATTCACTATGGAACAATAAAATGTGTCAGATTATACAGGATGTTGGAATACCAAGGTTTAAAAAGCATTCAAAATTTGAGACTATAAATTATGTCAGATTTGACATTTTTTCAAAATACTCAGTTGTGGGATTAGACAGGTTTCACTCTACTGTAAACTAGCTACATTTTGTGACGACTTATTTCTATGAATCATTACCTATGGTATGCATATTTTTTGCAAATTATTTTCATTAAAAATTTTACAAAAGGATATGGAGTAAATGAACATGAGACCATAACACATATGTTAACTCCAACTGCAATAATTAGTTTATTAAGCTATTTAGGTACTGTAAGTAATGTGAGAAACCAAGTTTGGGACAAATTTGATTTTTCAACATTGTCTTTCTAGCGAATATAGCCAAAATAAATTCCTCATTCATATAAGTTGGTTTAGAGTAGTTCATTATTTTGGTTTGGCTCACCACTTGATTACAATAGTAAGAAATATATAGACTTGGAGTAGTGGGCATGAGACCTCATGTAAGTAAGAACCTATATAAATCCTTTCCCTTTATTACAATTGTATGTTTTGTAATTAATAAGTTAGTAGTCAACTTAAAATTCAAGTAAATTTAATGAATTCTGGAAATTAATGGAATATTTTTCACACTGCTCAGGGGGGAAATGTCCTTGATCTTGAATTGTAAAATTTTTATAAATACATGTATAATCTTGATTTATTAATGCATTACCTTTATTTAACATCTGTTTTCAAAGCTCTAAGTTGTAAAGAAAGGCATTTACATAATTGATTTTCAGATGTACAGTACTTTCTCAAGTAATTTAGCTAGATCAAAGTTTTACTAACAGAGGAAGCTTGAATGCTAGTTCCTGTAGTACACTCCAAGTAATTGATATTAGTGCACTCATTTAGTTGCTGCCAAAGGGACATAACTCAAAATTCATAGAATTTCCAAATGGATACTGAAGCATCAATCCAGAATACATGGCATTATAAGAATAACATATAGATAGAGAACATAAATGACGAATTCAAAACAAACAGATCATAATACAAATGCCACAAAAAATAAAAGCACTTACATTGTGTACCTTATTGAAGGAAGTAAAATTACTTTTGATCAATAAAAAGGGATAAATCTACAGTTCTTATTTAAACATTCAGCTGATTTTTATTGAGTTATTTCCTTTAGATCATTGGTACCCTATTAATTTTGGCATTATTTACCATGTTTACTTATCAAATTAATGTTTTATCTTTTTTTATAGGAGACAACAGCAAGAGATGGAAATGTTAGAGAAGCAAAGATTATTTGCAAAGGAATCAATCGATCGCTACTTTTCTTCTCTAGAGTATCATTCTAATAAACAACCTGGAAACAAGATTGGAGATGATAAACCGATGGAAATATTACGGGAAAGTTTAACTGATGTTCAAACTTTGGTTAACTCAGATGTTACCGGTGTAACATTAAATGCAGGTGGAATAACAGAGAGAATGGATGAATTAGGTATTGATCTTTCATATTTAAAAACAAAAGAAACTGAGACTTCTGAATATAAGAACAAGGGAGAAAACTCTAAAATTAGGACAGTAATTGTTTGCCCCGAATGTGGTGAAGTGAATAAACCATATATGACCTGGTGTTCTGAATGCAGTGAGGTTTTAATAGGTGTAGACCCTATTAAAGTGAAACCAAAAAGACGAGATGGTCGGGTAAAAAAACAATCAGAAAGGAATGAAAAAAATTATGTCATTCATAAAAATGTGACATTTGATGACCTAAATAAAAATGAAATGGAACAGGATTTAATTGAAAATGACAATGCACCAGTGTATGACACCGACAGATCTCGTTCAAAGGTATCTCCTTGTAAATCGGATGGGAAAGATAGTGGTAGACCATCTACTGAAGATTTAGATTTTAATAGAACGGAGCATGAAATTGATAACATTTGTCAAAGTCTTAGTGACCCTATAATTAAAGGATTTATTAAAGCTTATTTTAACAAGAAAAGACAAGAATTAACCCATAGAAATGATGAAGAAGTTACAAGTTCTAGACAGGACAATTTGAAGGAAGAAATGCCTAATACACATGTTAAAAATGATGATAGTTACAATGAGAAAAGAGAAGATCATCATGCATTCCGTCATGTTGATCAGGGTATGTTTAACAATGTGCAGTATGACGATGAACAGTATGAGGACTATAATGAGAATGACAAGCAGTCAGATGAGCCTTTGTATACTCATCCTGTGGACAACATTCAGAATCCCAGCCAGATTCACCATCATCATTTAGAAAATGAAGACATATGGTTACATGAACATAGATCACCAAAAATAGATGTTCCAATGAACAAAAAACACATGCCAATTGATATTGAAGTATTTACTCTAGAGGAGAGCCGAAAAGGGAAAGTGTCTCAGAGGGATCCTCTGGTCCCATCATTGAATTTAGCAAATAGCAGTGATGAGGAAGAAAATGGCATAAAACAAGACAGAAAACCATTTGTTCCTTTGAGCATGTCTGCCGAAAGTGAAGATTGGCAAGAATTTTTTCACAATAATAAAAATTTAGAAGTTCCACAAGAGGAACCAATTCCAGAAAGTCCAAATGCCTTTGAAGAGGAAGAGCCAAAGCCATTTTTAGCTCAGTTGCTTGACCATCAACCAAAAACATCAAAAAGACCCCCAAGTGCCAGTACAAAGATTAAAAAGTCTAATCCCAATGTCAAAAGTGTTGTTAAGGAATCTATTGATGCTCCATTAAGACAAAGAAAATGGGCAAAATCAAGTACCGCATGGAGTTCATACAATCCTAGAGAACTTAGCACAAAGTCTAGTCTCAATAAATCTAGACCTTCCAGTGCTGGAAGTAAGAGGCCAACTAGTGGTGGAACTAAAACTGGAGCTCGTACATCACCGCCATCTGTTGATGTTCCACGTAGGTCTGGTAGTTTGCACAACCTGTCATCGGTGGCTGGTAGTGGTGATGTTACACCTGGAAGAAAAAAAGTTTCAAAAGTCAACAGACCAATTAGTGCTGATTTGTCTTTAAGGTATGACTTATTTTATTTATCAACTCAATGGCTATAAATGAGTCACAACTCTGAAATCATTAAAACATTCTTACAGAAGGTGATGTTAAAAGGCTGTTATTTCTGATGATTGATTTTTATCAGTCAATCAACTGGAGGATTTTTATGAATATATTTCAAATTTTCTTTAAAAGAAAGAAATTTACTTAAATGAAATATAGAATTTATTTAAGCTTTTTGTCAAATTCACATGAACAAATAAAAGGATATGGAGTTAATGTACATGAAACAAATTCCCACAAATCAATGATGAGATTCAGCAAATGGAAAAATGCTTTTGCTATTGTTCTTCATCTTGAAGAAACCAAGAGGCCCTCAATCTTGAACAACTGAAGTTAGATCAAGATTGAAGATGGCCCTAGCACTGGTTCGAGGGGAATTCACTTGCAAGACTTCGAACAAAAAACTATCAAAATCTTTGATGCTATCAGTCTTTGTTCCAAGTCAAACACTATTTATTTAAGCAATTAAATACAAACCTTGGTGGATTTCAAAATAAGTTTTAATGAAGTCTGGTTTAAAAATATAATTTGAATTAGTTAGTAAACATTGTTAGAAGAGACATTTCCTTCAGAATTAAACAATCACTTTTTTCAATCCAACAATACATCAATGACACAAAAAAATATGAACTCTGTTGATAACATTTCAGAGATAAATGACATTCATTCAGTTTGTGATATGATAGAAAAAAGAAAGGGGAAACAGGGATGTGTCCAAGAGACAATGACCCAAAGGGGAGTAATAACAACTCAAAGCCACCATAAGATCTTCAATGAACGATGAGAAAACCCCACACCCAACATGCATTCAAATCTGCAATATCTAAACTTACCTGTGAAATTTCAAAGAACAGAGCAAAATTTTCTTAATATAAATTAATGTATTGTGGGTACAAAATAAACTGATTTTTCAGGTTAGATCAAAGTAGAGATTTAACTGTAGAAGATTTATCAAGCAGACCGTCTGAGATCTCATCTAGAGACACTACTGACAACGATTTGTCCCTTCAGCTCAACAAATCAGAGACATCTGTCTACAAAAAACCAGAATCATTCCAGTCAAACAAGAAACCAGAGTCAACAAAAAAGCAAGAAAGTCCAAAGTCATTGCCTTATGTAATAGATCACAGACTACCAGCACAGGACATTGAACCAGTAAAAGGTAAAGATCAGAATGCTCAATATTAGATGGTTATGCCATAATAAAAAAAAACTAGTTTATCAGCCTGTCCTGCCCCATTTTTTATGATTGATGAAAAAGGTAAAATTTGCCCTATTGTCCTTTCTTTTTGGGTGTTCGTACTGAACACCCTAGCTATCTCTTCATCTTGAGTTGGATGAAAATAGATTACATGCATGGCGGGAAACTTTAAACAGGTTAAAAAGTCTACTTATAAATTGTAAATAATACAGTAAAATTACTGAATGATATGGTAGAACGTTACATACTCTTGTCCTGAAATGGTAAAAATGTTTGAACATAGTTTAAAGAGGGAATCTGGGTGTTAAAAGGCTTTTAAGTGATGATGGATTGAAACTTAAAAGCAAGTGTCAAATAGGCTTGAATATAGTTCGAGATGTTTAAAACACATCCAAACCCATTTTGAATTACTACTTTGCTGTTGTCAAACTTACAAAATTTCCTGTATTTAAAAATTTAACAATTATCGAGTACATTTCTACAATTGTAGTATGAAGACAAAAATATTTGTTTCACGTGTAGGAATATAAAAAATGATAAAAATATCAGGATAATATTGAAAGATGTCAAAATGGTTACGTTATGAAACTTCTGGCACATTTTTGAAATTTTCTTGATGTTTTGACACATTAACTGCCTGATTCTCATGCAGCCATTTTTGTACAACCTGAATATAATATTCCATGTGTAATAATCAGTCAATCTCGATCAGCCGCTAGAGGGCCCAGAATGTTCGTTTAATTTATTTAACTTTAACACATACATGAGAATCTCTAGGAATTTTCTTTTGTAAAGACCTTAGATACAGATAAAAAGTAATAGATATTCACATGACAGAAGACATAATTTTTAAAAAAAATCACAATGATCTATATATATAAAGTTTGTAGTGTCTTTTTGGAATAACAATGAAAAAAAAAAATTACAAATATACTTTATTTATCATTTCCTACAAAGCCACAAAATTTAGTATTGATGATAAAAAGCTGTTCTGGAGTCATTTCTTTGAAAAGGAAGCAAAAATAGATAGTCCGATATGAATTACAAGAAGGTCTTTCTGAACAAAGTCTTTTTAAGAAGATTGACCTTTATATCACAGTTAAGCTCATAATATACATAGTTTTCACCTTGAGTCACAGTTGGATATGGTTTGTTATCAAATCAAGTTAGTTCATTTTGAAAATTTAGGACTGAGTCAGTAGTGTGTTTCTGAAATTTCAAAATTAACTAATGATATTTGATAGAATTAGGGGAAGCAAAAAAGAAAAGGTGATTAGTGAAAAACTGGGGCTTTAGGGGAAGTAGGAGATTTTGACCCTGTCGACACATCAGGGTTTCAGTCCTTAAAGAGTTAATGTGAAAATGTCTGTGTTGTTTAGAGTAGTATGTTACAATGCATTATGAAAATTGAATATCATCCTTCTAGGCCTCCTCGTACATTACCATTATCTTCCTTCCCAATGGTTATATCAGCCTGCAAAAGCCATATCCAGTTGACCCAATATATAAGAGGTTGACCTGGATATATCAAGCGATTCTCCCAAAGTTTTAAAGGCAATAACTTTTATTCAAGTTTTCATACGAAGTGAAACGGATAAAAAATAAATATATATTGCATTTGCTCTTCCAGATTATGTATTCAAAACAGAATCATGATTACACAAATAGATAAACTAGACGTCGGAAAAATCGTAGAAACTGGGTCGTTGATATTTCCTGCAGAGCTTTGACGTTTTAACATTATGATGTCATAAAAGCTCTATGAAACGATAGAATGCCGTAACAACTTAAGGTTGCTGCAGCACACAAAATTGACATTATTTCAAGTAGTTCAGTCAAAATATTCATCCAGTTACAAAACCTTTGTGGATATTGATAAAAAACAACAAAACATGTTTTTGAAGCTGAAAATTGCTAAAAAGGGGAGAATGACATGTTTGTTGAATATCCTGCACAACTTTGGGAAAATTTGAAACCTCAGTTCTACAAATACAAATCTAAAATACAACATAAAGGATGATAAACAATTTATCGGGCTTTTGACTGCTGATGTAATGTAAAATATCATCCCGCTGGCCAGAATATGAAGCTCGGGGCTCGCTCGCTATATGCTTACTCGCCCCTGTGCTTCATATTCTGGCTCACTGGTTGATATTTTTCAATACATAGCTCTCAAGAGCTGGATAACATATACTTATCACATACCTAGTATATTTAAAAGCAATAAAAATCATCTATTCTTTTCGCAACTTTTAGGTAATCTCTAGCTTGTCTACATGTATTGTTTCTTATTCTTTACAGATGTCACTTGGTGAATATGAATAATACAGTTTAATTCTGCATGATTATACAATGTATTATTTGTTTGATTATTTTTTTGCCAGATCTGGGAAAAGTACAGAGTGCATATTCAATGTACCAAGAAATGGTAGGTAACATTTCAAGCCATTTGCTTTGTAAACATCTTGAGATGGATTACCACTCTGTCTATCGCAAGATGTTTACAAAGCAATGGCAAACTTCAGGATTTGTTACTTATTTAAATTCTTATCTTAAATTTTACTGAATTGATAGTTAGCCAGGAACATCTAATTAACACATGACACCAATTGTGTTTGACATTGTACAGTACAAAACCCAAATGTTCATGTCGCCACACAACACAAGATGGTGATCTACATTGTAACTGTGGCACACCCAACCATACTAGTTTATAACTTACATTAGTAATGATAGGATATGGAGTAATTGCACATGAGACAAAGTCTCTAGAAATGCATGTACATGGTAAAAAGCAATTGAACAATCCTTTTATTGTTGTTCTTCATTTTGAAGTCACCATGTATAAATAATTTATCTTCATACACAACACTCAACTATTTACATCATTTTCCTATAGATACAAGTATACCATAAATCCACACAAAAACAGATTTGCAATCTACAGCTATTTTAAGTAACTACAAATTTCTAGTTACCAGCTTAAAACACAATCCACAGCCATTTGATCTTAAAAAAATTAATTATTTACACCTGTGTTTGGCTTGCACAAATACTGAGTTTAGGTCATTTCACTGACTTTATAAAGCATTTACCTGTTTCATTTATTTATCACGCTATGAAGAAGTTGTGACACAATTACCATATCTAAGAATTTATTGCAAATGGGTGTTAAATTATAATTTAAATTTTATATTGTTGCTTAATCATATTTTTTCCACAATGAAACAATGATTAGAGTGTCAAATTAATGATTTGAAATTTCATGAGCTTGCCTTAGAAAATGAAAGATTTTTACAAAGAAAGAAAGACAAAAAATTGAATGGCCGAACCTTTTGGAGGTATGTAGAAACATTTGTATAAAAAAAGGAACATTTTATTTTGACAGTTGACATACATGCTGTTTCTTTTTAAGGGAGTATGAGCTTCAAATTTCAGAAACATTCGATATCATCGGGTTTTATCCATTCAAACAGTGTTAAATTTTTTTGCACATGGATCACATCTTCATGGTCAATGTATAAAATAGACAGTGTATAAAATTTAACCAACTTCCAATTATATTTTCATATATTTAAATGCATATAAACATCTTCTGCAAATTAAAGGAAAACTCTAGAGAGAACTGTTTCCCGCCAAAATTTTGACATCTCATATCTAAAAAATTCCTTCATGGATTTTCCAAATTTTTTGCTCAAATTGTTGCATTAGCAGTGCTGTTCAAAACAAAAGGTCAGAATTTTAACTCTAATTACAAAATTTCTGACACTCGTATTCCCTTAAGGAAATTATAACTTATAATTAAACTTCAATGGCTCAGACACCCAAGGGACAGTTTAAGGTATAGAGGTGTCCTCGAACAGTGTTTAGAATGGAACACAGGCTCCAAAAAAAGGGTTCGAGACATCCATGGTATTTGAGTATTGCAGTTAGAGCCATCAAAATTCAACTGTATGAAGTTATGATATTTTAACATGCTTGTATATCAATATACTTTTCAAATACATGTGTATATGTTTGTTTATTTCAGACTCCCAGAATACAAGAAGGGAAGTTCTCAGCGTGGCTATGCCTTCCTGATGAAATAATGTTACAGATTTTCTCATTTCTGTCTCACTCAGAGTTAATTAACGTGGCTTTGTCATGTAAACAGTATTACAGGGTAGCATTAGATGAAACATTATGTAAGTATAATAAACAAACAATGAGCATCTTCTTAGAGTAGCAAGATATAGAAATTGTGAAATATCACATAATTGTGAAATTGTGAAATATCAAATAACGCAAAATACCAAAGTTATTGTTAATTTACTGTTAGCATATGGCCATTTCGACAACATGTGTTCTTCAGACTTCAGTGTAGATAAAATAAAAAGATAGGAAATATAGAAATTAAATTGTATAAATGCTGAGAGACAACAAATAATCAAAAGGATCTAATCTGCTAAGGAAATAGCTTAGTGACTTCAAAACAACCTTTTTCAATGTAAGGTCACTGCAATTTAATTGTTTGATTTTATCAACCTTTGTTGAAATAAATGAGACAGATATTCAATGACATGAATGTATTACCCTATTGTGAAATTGTCTGTTTGTCTTCCAAGAAGGTTTTTGACCAATAACTTGTGATCAAAATTACAAACATTCTATAAACTTGGTTCCTAAGTTGACCAACTTCAATTTTATTTCAGAATTGAAAACAGTTCAACAGTTATGGCATTTGAACCACTTGAAGGAATTTCATGCAACCATTAATATTTTGTTTCTTGATATAAACTTCATTTTTCTTTTGAGCAAAGGGCATAACATTAGAAAACTTTAATGATAATAGAGTATTTGAATTTGAGAGAGTAACTCATAAGATAATAAAGTTACAACAATTGTGTTTTTGTTTAACCTCTTGAAATAACTATGAGAATATGTGTATCCATACCCACAAAAACTTAAGGATGGCTGATTGCAATGTATTATTTCTCATGAATGTATATTTGAATGCATTTATTGACTGTTTAAAATTACTATTTTTTATGTTTTTATTTACCAGGGAGATATATAACATTGAAGAAGAAATATGGCATGGATGATGAGACGTTAGAACATATAGGTCAACGCCACCCAGTCAGTCTAGCCTTAATACAGTGCCATGGTGACAACATCACAGCCAAAGGCTTAAGGGATCTGTTTAAGGAGTGTTCAGATTCTCTTAGAGTAAGATCCTTTATTCAGTAAAATGCATGTACATGTATATGATGTAGTATATACAGTCGAACTTTGATGGCTGGAACACCCAAGGGACTGATGAACACAGAGGTGTTCGAAATATTGAGGTTGAACTATGTTTAAATTTGAACAAAGGGACCACAAAAAGGGTTCAAGGCATCCATGGTGTTCAAGTTCTTGAAGTTTGATCCATTGAAGTTCTACTCTATGTAGTATGATTGCATAAACATGTAAACTGTGCAGAAATATGGAGTAAATGCTGTGAAACTACAAGAACTCATTCTGAAATGTATTCCTCTAGGTTGTGTGATCATTTAGCTGCTAAGCCAACATGAACAACAAAAGTAACATAACAGAATAAATCTTCAGATGTCATAATTGTAATGAAATTTTAGAAATTTTGTTGGATTTCACTCAAGCAAATTCAGAGCAGTTGGAAATTGCAATGTACATGTACAAGAAATATATGAATATCTTTTGTTGTTTTTTATCTGAAATGTCAATTATGTTGCTGCTATTTTTTTCCCCTCTGTTTTGCATTATAGCATTCCACTCATTCTTTAATACATGTTTCCTTCCTTGATATTTTAGTTTTACTTAATGATTTTAAAGATATCCTTTGAGCCTCCTAGAAAAAACGGATGTTTGTGTCTTAGTGTGATCCATTTAAAAGCATAGTGAATAAAGATTGTTTTTGTAGGAACTGAATATATGTGGTTGTAGTAAAGGTGCTTTAACGGGAGACTGTATATTATTACATGCCTCCGTTAGATGTCACAATCTGACTCATATTGATGCCAGTTGGTGCATGGTCACAGACAGCGGTATAGGTGCTATATCTAGTACTTGTAAAAGGTAAAATTATATGATGTTACATATTTTTACCAGCTTTACCTATCATGGCAGGGTTTATGCATAGGCCTAAACTCCTTAAAAGTCATAAAATTTGAAAAAAGTCCTCTAAATTCTTTGAAAGTAAAATTTGATTGACAGAAATATTTTGCCTTTCAGTAATCTGACAGAAATACATGGATAAATTGGATTTGTGAAAAGCAAAACAAATAAAACAATTAAAAAAGAAAGTTAAATTAGCCTTGAAAGAACTCATTTTACAAATGTCTTGAATATGAAAATATGTGTCTATGAAACCTACAAAATTATTTTAACTCGAAGTAAAGGTCCATTTGACTTATGATAACAAATGTGCATGAATCATATCAGGCTGACTTCTCAAGAATTATTCAATTTTCAATAAGAAATTCATGTTTTGAGAGAGATTTAAATCTCCTGTGAGAAATATGTTTGACTATGAACACACTGTATATTGCAATGTGAATAGTCATTTTAGGCAGGAATTAGACATATTTTTATGTTATAGTTTGTTTCAATTTGGGAGTTTGAGGTTTGGTTAACATGTATAAAAAAGTTTAACCAGGCTTCAATTTTGACTTGTTTCACTGCAATTGTTAAGTTAATTTACATTATTATAACAGCTCTTAAGTTATTAATTTCTTGAGTTACTCACACAAGTACATGCATATTGTTAAAAGCAAAATTAGAAGTATTGAAACATTATGGAGAAGTTTTCTTATATACATGTATCAATCAGTATATAACATATTCTTCTTTTTTTCAGACTAGAAAGTTTGTGTATAAATGGTTGTCAAAATGTGACAGATGAAGGCTTGGAAACAGTCATTAAGAAACATGGTGCAAGGTAAAATTAAAGTGCTTTTTTTCATTTCATTATGACCTATGAAGTTTAAGGGGACTATTGGAGTATCTCCCTCATCTGTATTGAAGTCAATTTGTATAATGGTATTTATACTGCAATCGAGTTATTTTTAGCATGTATAAAGGGGGTGCTTATAAAGATGAATATTACATGTCTACTTGCAGTATAAAGCATTTAAGCCACTCCGGTAGCTTTCTGTTTATAAATTTTTTGATTGTATGATGTCAACACTTACTTCATATTTCTATTTCACTCAGTTTATTAGATAAATTTTGTTGAAAAATAAATATTGAAATTGAGTCAATCATTTTACAGATAATTAATTTTAATCAAACAATTTTTTTTTCACATTTCATTGTGATCTATTTTCTTGGTGTAAATTTTACTTTCACAGTATTTAACAGGTACTTGCTATCCTACTGACAGAAACAGGGAGGTTCTATTTTGGGAATTGTTACATTTGATATTTAAATGGTTTTAAGCCATTTAAAATAAAGTAACACATATTTATGCCCCCAGGTCGAGGATCAGGGGCATATTGTTTTTGTCCTGTCTGTCTGTCTGTCTGTTTGTCTGTGCATCCGAAACTTTAACCTTGGCTATAACTTTTGAACTGTGTAAGGTAGACTTTTGATACTTTGCAAGTGTAAAGGTCTAATCAAGAGGAACATAAATATGCAAAAAAAATTAGGTCAGGTCAAAGGTCAAGGTCACAGAGGTTAAAAAGGGGTGAATTTGGCTGTTTTCACATATTTGACTGTAGAATCCGTATTATTTATTGTATTGAGACGAGGTTTATTTTATGTCTTTGCTAATGAAATTGTGCAACTGGAGTATGGACAGATTTGAGGTAGCATTTACCGTTTTTGAGAAACAAGAGGCCCAAAGGGGACAAATGGAAAAAAAAATGAATTTTTGTCTCGCCCACGACGAAAGTCGCGAAAGCGAGACATAGGCGTGCAAAGTATGACGGCGACGGCGACGGCGGCGTAAACTCAAGTTTTAATACAGAAGCCATTGATGTAGGAACTTTATATTTGGTCCATATGTAGCTTACGGCGAACCCTATCTGTCTGACCCAAAATCATGTGACCTTGACCTATATTTCGCAGTCCAGTGACCAGGTTAAGTTTTTTTGCTTAAGTC
>MJUU01009556.1:0-13446 GCA_002080025.1 Modiolus philippinarum
TCAACGGAAAGTTTTAAAGAAAAGTTAGAGAAATGAACAACAACAAAAGAAAAAAAATGAATAAATAAAATAAATGAAAAAATATAAACACAGTGCACATAAAGATATCACAAAAGCATATGGACATTTTCATACCATTGCAAAAAGTTCAGTTCATTCACAGAGGAATATTTGCAGATGTGAATTTCCGAGCAGTCAGTTTCATTGTAAAAGTTTTCACCAAACGGCCCATAAATTCTCGGCTCTCGAATAGATATAAACTATATTAAAAAAATCTAGCAATACATCTCAATAAGAATTAGTGATCACTTTTTGGAAAAAGAAAGAGGCAGATATAAAAAAAAATCAAAAGAGAAAATAGAATTTGTAAATACAAATCAAATATTCAAATCAAATAGAAGGTGAAACTCATTTTTTTTCTGAAAGTCCAAAATATAACCTTATTAGACAGGACTTTAAAATAAAAAATTCAAATACTTTTGAAAACAATTTCAATATTGTTGAGATATTAACTTCATCGGATCACTTGCAATATGTTGCTCCATTTATAAAAAAAAAGTCACTTATACTGAGAAAAGTGGATAAATGATTGCATGGCTCACCAACAACAATATAAAAAATGTTAAAAATACGTATAAAGTCGTATAACTTTGTATATTTTATTTCAAGTTGTACTTCGTCTATATGTTCATACATTAGGGGTACAAATATCCATTTCTAAAATAAATAAATAGATTAAATTTTACAGGCACCACAAGCATAAAATGGAGTCAGCACAAGTAGAATATATACACACATTTCAATAATGAGTTCTGTTCCGTTTCTGACACGCGTGCTTTTAGTGGGGTATCTGCTCTAACGTCTATGCTCCGAAAAATTTAACATGCTGTGCTCCGTTTGTGGTACTCATGTTTTTGGTGGGATGTCCGCTTTCAAAGATAATGCATGCTTTGCTCTGTTTTGTGGAACATGTGCTTTTTGGTGGGATATCTGCTCTGATGTCTGTGCATGTTGTGCTCCATTTCAGGTGTGACATATGTGCTTTTGGTTGGATATTTGCTCTGACGGCTATGCTTCGGAATTAAGATTAAACATGCTATGTTCCGTTCGTGGTACATTTGCTTTGATATGTGATTGTACGGCTGTGCTTCGGAAAAGTAAATGTACTCTGCTCTGTTTTTGTAACATTTGCTTTTGTTAATCTGACGGCTGTGTTTCGGAAATGTAAGCTCCTTGTGCTCTGTTTTGTAGCACTTGTGCTTGAAGTGGGATATATGCTCTGACGGTTTTGCTTCGGAAAAGTAAACATGCTATGCTCCGTTTTGGGAACACGTGTTTGTTGGGGGATATCTGCTCTGACGAGTGTGCTTCGGAAGAGTAAGAATGTTATTCTACCTTTTCGGGACATGTAGTTTTGGTGGGATATTTTCTTTTACGGCTGTGCTATGGAAAAATAAGCATGTTGTGCTTCGTTTGTGACACATGTGCTTTTATAGGAATATCTGCTCTGACGATTGTTCTTCGGAAATGTATGCATGTTGTGCTCTGTTTTGTAGTACTTGTGCCATAGTGGGATATATGCTCTGACGGCTGTGCTTCGGAAAATTAAACGTGCTATGCTCCGTTTTCGGAACACGTATTTGTGGTGGGATATCTGCTCTGACGGCTGTGCTTCGGAAGAGTAAACATACAGAGCTCCGTTTGTGGCACATGTGCTTTTACTAGGGTATCTGCTCTAACCTTTCCGCTAGAATACCCCGGTAGTAATCATGATATACTATGTCTGCGACACATGTACTTTTGTAGGATATATCTTTAAACGGCTCTGCTTTGAAAGAGTAAACATGTTATTGTAGGTTTTCGAAACATGTGCTTTTGGTGGGATATTTGCTGTGACCGCTGTGCTTCGAAAGAATAAGCATGTTTTTGTGCTTTGTTTGTGAGACATGTGCTTTTAGTGAGATATCTGCTCTGACGACTGTTCTTCGGAAATGTAGGCATGTTATGCTATGTTTTGTAGTACTCGTGCTTTAAGTGGTATATATGCTTTGATGACTGTACTTTGGAAAAGTGAACGTGCTATGCTCCGTTTTCGGAACACGTGCTTGTGGAATATCTGCTCTGATGGCTGTGCTTCAGAATAGTAAGCATAGTGTGCTCGGTTTGTGGCTCATGTGCTTTTAGTGGGATATATATTCTGAGGATTTTGCTAGAAGAGTAATCATTATATACTCTGTTTGAGGCACATGGGCTTTTCAAGAATATATATTCTGACAACTGTGCTTCGAAAGAGTGAACGCGTTTTGCTACATTTTCGGGTTACGTGCTGTTGGTAGGATATCTGCTGTGGCGGCTGTGCTCCAGAGTAAGTATGTTGCGCTTCGTTTGTGACAGATGTGCTTTTAGTGGGATATTTGCTCTGACGACTGTTCTTCGGAAATGTAAGAATGTCGTGCTCTGTTTTTAGCACATGTGCTTGAAGTAGAATATCTGTTCAGACGGCTCTACTTCGAAGGAGTAAACATGCTGTGCTCCGTTTTCAGCTCATGTTTTTTCTCTTGAGATATCCTTACTTACGGGTCTGCTTCGAAGTGTAAGCATGTTGTGCTCAATTTGTGGCAAATGTGTTTTTTTAGGAATATCTACTCTGACGGATGTTCTTTGGAGGAGTGAGAAAGTTGTGATCCGCTTGTGGCACATGTGATTGAAGTGATATATGTTCTCCGACTCGGAGAATTTCACATGCTATGCTCCGTTTTCGGAACGTGTGCTTTTGTTATAACTGATCTGACGGCTGTACTTCGGAAGAGAAAGCATGTGGTACTTCGTTTGTGGCAAGCATGTTGTGCTCCAGTTTTGCACATATGCTTTTTCTGGGATATCCTCGCTTACCGTTCTGCTTCGGAAGTGAAAGCATGTTGTGTTTTTGGTAGAGATTCTTACAGTTGGATATCTGCTCGGACGACTCTTTTGAAGATTTAACAGGCTATGCTCCGTTTTCGGAACACGTGCTTGTGGTGGGATACCTGACCTGGCGACTGTGCTTAAGAAGAGTAACCATGTTATGCTTTTTCCTCGCACATGTGCTTTCAGTGGGATATTTGTGGGATATTCGGAAGAGTTAGCATAATCTGGGGCGTTTGTGACACGCGTCCTTTTACTGGGAGATTTACTCCGACAAGTCTGCTCTAGATTGTAGAACGTGTTAATTTGTAGGATATCTGACCTAATGTATCTGCTTCGGAAGAGTAAGCATGCTCTTCTCTGTTTATGGCACGTGTGCTTTTGGGGAATATCTGCTCTGAAGGCTCTGCTCTGGAAGGGGAGGCATTACATGGTCCTTAAGCTGTCCTCGTTTTATTGATGCAATATGGCTTTATTTAGAGATGGACTGAAAAGAATATACATATTTCATATTATTCTGCCACAGAAGTTTATTGTGCGCCCTCTATCTGGCACCGGATTTTCTTGAAAACTAAGTATACAAAAAATACCGATGTTGCATAAAAAAAACTGTTAATTTCGTTATGCTGTGCACGTGTTTCAAGGAGTTACCTCTCATCAGCAGCATTAATATAGCAGGTTACACATGTAACCAAAACAGCTGCTACAGGAAAGAAAAAAAAACCTGATACAAAATACTTGACCTGCAACAATGAAAGAAAATAAGAAAGAATAGAAATACGTCCATAATGAGCAAAACCTTCACTTCTTAGCATTAAATTATATGTAATAAAAACAGAAGAGAAAAAATAGTATAATACTAGAAATAGTACAAATGACAAAGAATCATCTGCATGTCTCTGTAAAACCCAAATAAAAACAGAAAATGATCAATAGTATAAAACTACAAAGACAAATAAAGATATCTGAGAAAAGATCAAAGTAACAAAAAGCTGAAAATAAAAGATATGAATAAACAATGATGTGACATTAGAAAAAAAAGTAGATAAAAAAAAATGAAATGATAAAAGACAAAAACTTGTATAAAAATAAATACTATGACAAGATGAAAGAAAACAAAAAATACATAAAGAATGAACTGATTTTTGATAGTAATATTAATCAAAAAATAACTTTAAAAAAAACCTTCTAAAATATAATGTAAAAACCTGCAAAAAATGAAGAAATAAATGAAGAAATACAAAAAATTTGCGAAAGAAGAAAAGTAAATAATAGAATGTTTTATGCTTCACAAATTTCTAAAAACAGTTCAAAAACAGTTCACCGGTCATCTAGAGCAACATATACCGTTCAGTGTAAGGAGAGTTCACTTTTGCTTGAATGTAAAGTGAAATATTCCAAAATGTATTCACTACGAATGAAATCAGAACGATTGAGTCTGAGTCTCCTTTTCTACCGTTATTCATAGTAATTACAGTTCGGAACAGTTCATTTCAAATACAAAAAAGTGAACTCTTCCAGCATTTAACACTGCTATAGGAAAGGGGGGTTCCAGTATCGTGCAATTATTTTTGTCAAAGTTTGCCTCTCAAATTCGAAACGAAATTTAAAATATCTTTCCGGAACGGATATGGTTGCAACCTCCGGACCCTTCCCCATCTATATCTACAATCTGTATCTTTTCTATATGTGACATCAAGTGAGACTGACGCACTAATTATATGTAAAATGTCAAAGAGGAATAATTCAACGGAAAGTTTTAAAGAAAAGTTAGAGAAATGAAAAACAACAAAATAAAAAAAATGAATAAATAAAAAACTATAAACACAGTGCACAGAAAGATATCACAAAAGCATATGGACATTTTCATACTATTACAAAAGGTTCAGTTCATTCACAGAGGATTATTTGTAGATATTCATTTCCGAGCAGTCAGTTTCATTGTAAAAGTTTTCACCGATCGGCCCATAAATTCTCGTCTCTCGAACAGATATAAACTATATAAAACAAGATAAGATATGGGTAAACCCATATCCAAGGATACTCGATTGTTCACATACCTGTAATACCTGTACAATTTTGAAAAGGATCATATTAAAACAAACAAAAGCAAAACAAAACAAAAAGATGCGTTTATGTTTATGAATTTTTTAATTTCATTTTTATAGGGTTCATTTCTTTGGCTTCTTGTCGTAAGCTCTCAGGATCAGCATTAGCCCTTTCTGTTTCTTAGCAATATGGAAAATTCGGGGGGAGGGGGTCAAAACTGCACATGTACTAGATAATACACAGTTAGGTTATTGAATTAAATGCCTGTCAATATCTAGAGACATACAGAGATTAGCAACTGCTCGAAATCGTTAACCGATCACGCATGTAAACTCGCTTCAATGATGCAACACAATGGCCTTGGATCCTGGTCCGTATGCTGTCGCTGCACCAGGCCTTGTGCGGTAGCCAGCTTGGGCCAGGATCCCAGGCTAGCAACACCAGAATCCGTTCGGAACTCCTCGTAATTTTAGTCAAAGTTTACCTGTACGGGCACAATGTTCCGATGGTAAAGTTATTTTTTTACTGATGCATTATGCTTACCTGATATTACAATTAATATCCATGACAATTTATCAATATTCAATAAAAACGTAATTGTTGACATTTCTGTACAGTTTTAATTAAAATTAGAGGTATTGGGAATTAAAAATCGACTTACCTCACGGGAAGTCTCGCACACGCGTGTTATTACCGATTTTTACAACGGATTAACTAGGAGTTTCTAATCTTTGTCTCTGCAACATGTAATACAATTACTAATTTGACAGATATTTGCGAACATAGGGGTCTTTTCTATTTCAGTTTGTTTGCTGTTTGTTTGTTTGTTTTGTTTGTTTTTTTTCACAATTCTAATTATTATTTTAGATAATAATAATATGACTTTTTAAACATTATACATTTTTATTCAAATCAAAGTGAACTAATACTATACGGAACGATTAAGGATTTTAAAAGAAAAGACATGGCCTTATCTTTTATTTCTAAAATTAATTGATATATGATGTATATCCATAATGAAATATTTCCGCTCAAACTAGCTTGGTATAAGTTAACTAACATAGATGTAGACAGGAAGAAAAGCTCCTTCCTTGATAATCCGGAGTTTTCTTTGTACACCGTGCTTCAAATAAATAAATTAGTGAGGTACTGCAAAGTGTACCTTTATTTAACCATTTCAAACGATAGTTCTTAGTTTTTAAACTATTACGTTCTACTGAGTATGAAGTATTAATTATCCAATGTTAATGCCAAACGCATTACCTTTTCAAGATTCAGTATTTCTTACCATGAGGAATACAATAAAACATTTAATATATAAAAAAAAACAAATATTTCCATGTAAATTCTTATAATAGAAATTTAAATTAACAAATTTCAGAATTTAAAGACCATCATATTATTCTATTTAATGAAAAATTATACTTTTTAATAAGATCAAGTATTAAAGTAAATATGATGTAATCATAAATATGATAATTATTGGTCGATTTTGAAAACACAGAATTTAAAGAAAAGATAACTCTACTACATAACGATCAATAGACAATCAACAATGTTTGCCTAATACTGAGGAAACGATGGTGTATGAATATTTGTAGTATTAACTATCAAAACATAAACAAATGGCTTCAAATCATTAGTAAAAATACACCTCTTAAATTATGTGTATTCAGATAATTGATCTAGGGTGAGTTAAACTGATAAGAAGTCGCCAAATACCGAACTATTTCCTACGCCATGACATTGTGATCTGTACCCAAAAACAATTATACTCTGAATAGATAGTAAGCACTGATCGAGCATATGAAAACTAGCAATACATCTCAATAAGAATTAGTGATCACTTTTTGGAAATAGAAAGAGGCAGATATAAAAAAAAAATTAAAAGAGAAAAATAGAATTTGTAAATACTGTGATTCAAATCAAATAGAAGGTGGAACTCATTTCTTTTTTGAATGTCCAAAATATAACCTTATTAGACAGGAATTTAAAATAAAAAAATGTAAATACTTTTGAAAATAATTTTGATAACAATACAAATATTGTTGAGATATTATCTTCATCGGATCACTTGCAATATGTTGCTCCATTTATAAAAAAAAAGTCACTAATACGAAGAAAAGTGGACAAATGATTGCATGGTTCCGGGCATGGTTCACTAACAACAATATAAAAAAGAATGTCAAAAATACGTATATAGTCGTATAATTTTGTATATTTTATTTCATCTTGTACTTTGTCTATATGTTTGTATATATGCTTTCAACCCTTAGGGATACAAATATGCATTTCTTAATGAATAAATTAATTAAATTGTACAGGAACCACAAGCATAAAATGGAGTCAGTACAACTAGAATATATACACTCATTTCAATAATGAGTTCTGCTCCGTTTCTGACATATGTGCTTTTAGTGGGGTATCTGCTCTAACGTCTATGCTATGAAAAATCTAACATGCTGTGCTCCGTTTGTGGCACGCCTGTTTTTGGTGGGATGTCCGCTTTGAAAGATAATGCATGCTTTGCTCTGTTTTGTGGAACATGTGCTTTTGGTGGGATATCTGCTCTGATGTCTGTGCATGTTGTGCTCCATTTCAGGTGTGACATATGTGCCTCTGGTTGGATATTTGCTCTGACGGCTATGCTTCGGAATTAAGATTAAACATGCTATGCTCCGTTCGTGGTACATTTGCTTTTGTAGGATATGTGATTGTACGGTTGTGCTTCGGAAAAGTAAAGGTACTTTGCTCTGTTTTTATAACATATGTGCTTTGGTTGATCTGACGGCTGTGTTTCGGAAGAGTAAGCAAGTTTTGATCTGTTTGTGGCACATGTGCTTTTAGTGGAATATCTGCTCTGATGACTGTCCTTCGGAAATGTAAGCTTGTTGTGCTCTGTTTTGAAGCACTTGTGCTTGAAGTGGGATATATGCTCTGACGGTTGTGCTTCGGAAAAGTAGACATGCTATTTTGGGAACACGTGTTTGTTGCATGATATCTGCTCTGATGACTGTGCTTCGGAAGAGTAAGAATGTTATTCTACGTTTTTGGAACATGTAATTTCGGTGGGATATTTTCTTTGACGGCTGTGCTATGGAGAAATGAGCATGTTGTGCTTCGTTTGTGACAGATGTGCTTTTATAGGGATATCTGCTCTGACGATTGTTCTTCGGAAATGTATGCATGTTGTGCTCTGTTTTGTAGTACTTCTGCCATAGTGGGGTATATGCCCTGACGGCTGTATTTCGGAAAAGTAAAAGTGCTATGCTCCGTTTTCGGAACACGTGTTTGTGAATGGATATCTGCTCTGACGGCCGTGCTTCGGAAGAGTAAACATACAGAGCTCCGTTTTGTGGCACATGTGCTTTTACTAGGATATCTACTCTAACGCTTCCGCTAGAATACCCCGGTAGTAATCATGATATACTCTGTCTGTGACACATGTACTTTTGTAGGATGTATCTTTTGACGGCTCAGCTTTGAAAAAGTAAACATGTTATTGTAGGTTTTCGAAACATGTGCTTTTGGTGGATTATTTGCTGTGACCGCTGTGCTTCGAAAGAATAAGCATGTTTTTGTGCTTCGTTTGTGAGACTTGTGCTTTTAGTGAGATATCTGCTCTTACAACTGTTCTTCGGAAATGTAGGCATGTTATGCTATGTTTTGTAGTACTTGTACTTTTAGTGGTATATATGCTCTGATGACTGTACTTCGGAAAAGTGAACGTGCTATTCTCCGTTTTCGGAACACGTGCTTGTGGTGGAATATCTGCTCTGACGGCTGCGCTTCAGAAGAGTAAGCATAGTGTGCTCGGTTCGTGGCTCGTGTGCTTTTAGTTGGATATATATTCTGAGATTTGGCTAGAAGAGTAATCATGATATACTCTGTTTGAGGCACATGTGCTTTTCAAGGATATATATTCTGACGACTGTGCTTCGAAAGAGTAAACGCGTTTTGCTACATTTTCGGGTTATGTGCTTTTGGTTTGATATCTGCTGTGACGGCTGTGCTCCGGAGTAAGCATGTTGCACTTCGTTTGTGAAACATGTGCTTTTAGTTGGATAGCTGCTCTGACGACTGTTCTTCGGAAGTGTAAGCATGTCGTGCTCTGTTTTGTAGCACATGTGCTTGAAGTAGAATATCTGTTCAGACGGCTCGGAGGAGTAAACATGCTGTGCTCCGTTTTCAGCTCATATGTCTTGGGATATCCTTACTGACGGGTCTGCTTCGGAAGTGTAAGCATGTTGTGATCCATTTGTGGTAAATATGCTTTTGTAGGAATATCTACTCTGACGGATGTTCTTCGGAAGTGTGAGAAAGTTGTGATCCGCTTGTGGCACATGTGATTGAAGTGATATATGTACTCCGACTCGGAGAATTTAACATGCTATGCTCCGTTTTCGGAAGGTGTGCTTTTGTTATGACTGATCTGACGGCTGTGCTTCGGAAGAGAAAGCATGTGGTACTCCGTTTGTGGCAAGCATGTTGTGCTCCGGTTTTGGCACATATGCTCTATATCGGATATCCTCGCTTACCGTTCTGCTTCGGAAGTGAACGCATGTTGTGCTTCGTTTTTGGTACATATTCTCACAGGTGGATATCTGCTCTGACGACTCTTTGGAAGATTTAACGGGCTATGCTCCGTTTTCTGAACACGTGCTTGTGGTGGGATAACTGACCTGGCGACTGTGCTTAAGAAGAGTAAGCATGTTATGCTTTTTCCTCGCACATGTGCTTTCAGTGGGATATTTGCTCTGAAGGCTCTGCTTCAATCTTGTGCGTTTGTGGCACGCGTCCTTTTACTGGTAGTTTACTCCAACGACTCTGCTTTAGATTGTTGAACGTGTTAATTTGTAGGATATCTGACCTAATGTATCTGCTTTGGAAGAGTAAGCATGCTCCTCTCTGTTTATGGCACGTGTACTTTTGGGAATGTGTGCTCTGGAAGGGGAGGCATTACATGGTCCGTAAGCTGTCCTCGTTTTATTGATGCAGTATGGCTTTATTTAGAGATGGACTGAAAAGAATATACATATTTCAGATTATTCTGCCACAGAAGATTATTGTGCGCCCTCTATCTGGCACCGGATTTCTTGAAAACTAAGTATAGCAGGTTACACACATGTAACCAAAACAGCTGCTACAGGAAAGAAAAAAAACATGATACAAAATACTTGACCTGCAACAATGAAAGAAAATAAGAAAGAATAGAAGTACGTCCATAATGAGCAAAACTTTCACTTCTTAGCATTGAATTACATGTTATAAAAACAGAAGACAAAAAATAGTATGATACTAGAAATAGTACAACTGACAAAGAATCATTTGTATGTCTCTGTAAAATCCAAATAAAAACAGAAAATGATCAATAGTATAAAACTACAAAGACAAAAAAAAAAGATATCTGAGAGAAAATCAAAGTAACAAAAAGCTGAGAATAAAAGATATGAATAAAAAATGATGTGACATTAGAAAAAAAGTAATTAAAAAAATGAAATGATAAAAGACAAAAACTTGTATTCAAGCTCAAGTTGAAAGTTCAAAAGCTTTATTTAAAGACGATATATATGACAATTTAACATAAGCTCTCATGAGCTTTTAAATCGAAATCGTATAAAAAACAAATACATGTGACAAGATGAAAGAAAACAAACATACATAAAGAATGAACTGATTTTTGATAATAAAATTAAACAAAAATAAATAAAAAGAAACCTTCTAAAATATAATTTAAAAAACCTGCAAAAAGACAAGAAATAAATGAAGAAATACAATAAATTGGCGAAAGAAGAAAAGTAAATAATAGAATGTTTTATGCTTCACAAATTTCTAAAAACAGTTCAAAAACAGTTCACCGGTCATCAAGAGCAACATATACCGTTCAGTGTAAGGAGAGTTCACTTTTGCTTGAATGTAAAGTGAAATATTCCAAACTGTATTCACTACGAATGAAATCAGAACGAGTCATAGTCTCCTTTTCTACCGTTATTCACAGTGATTATAGTTCGGAACAGTTCATTTCAAATACAAAAAAGTGAACTCTTCCAGCTAGACAATTTAAGATATGGGTAAACCCATATCCAATGATACTCGATTGTTCACATACCTGTAGTACCTGTACAATTTTGAAAAGGGTCATTTTCAAACAAACAAAAACAAAACAAAACAAAAAAAAACAGAGCAAAAAGATGCGTCTATGTTTATGATTTTTTTATTTCATTTTTATAGGGTTCGTTTCTTTGGATTCTTCCTGTCGTAAGCTCTCAGGATCACCATTAGCCCTTTCTGTGTCTTAGCAATATGGAAAATTGTTGGGGTCAAAACTGCACATGAATTAAATGCCTATCAATATCTACAGACATACAGAAATTAGCAACTACTCGAAATCTTCTAAAATATAATTTAAAAAATCTGCAAAAAGACAAGAAATAAATGAAGAAATACAATAAATTGGCGAAAGAAGAAATTTAAAGTAAATAATAGAATGTTTTATGCTTCACAAATTTCTTAAAACAGTTCAAAAACAGTTCACTGGTCATCAAGAGCAACATATACCGTTCAGTGTAAGGAGAGTTCACTTTTGCTTGAATGTAAAGTGAAATATTCCAAAATGTATTCACTACGAATGAAATCAGAACGAGTCTGAGTCTCCTTTTCTACCGTTATTCACAGTGATTACAGTTCGGAACAGTTTATTTCAAATACAAAAAAGTGAACTCTTCCAGCATTTAGCACAGCTACAGAAAAAAGGAGGGGGTCCGATGTCGTTAAGGAAAAACAGGCGACTAAAGCCGATTTGTGGAATTATTTTTGTCAAAGTTTGCCTCTCAAATTCGAAACGAAATTTAAAATATCTTTCCGGAACGGAGGTGGTTGCAACCTCCGGACCCCTCCCCCATCTGTATCTACCATCTGTATCTTTTCTAAATGCGACATCAAGTGTAGTGCTTTGGAAAAGCAAGTAAAAACTGTTTTGTATGCTGCACCATATATTCCGAAAGACGAACTGAAAAATAAATGAAAATGTAAAATTTATTTTATGCAAATGCAAGTGTCGAAAATGAAAACGCTGGAGATGGAATTATTGATATTTCTTATTTGCACCTGTTCTCGAATATAGTGCGTAAATTTAGTTCATATGTTTCATTTCTGTGTCGATTTCTTGAATTTCTCAACCTTCGTGTGCGTCTGAAGAGCAAAAATACGCTTGAGATGTATATTAAGTACGGGAAAATCTTTGGAAAATTGTATTTAGGCCAGGTAAAAAGAGTAGGAATTTGTCTGTCTGTTGAATTCTGTAGACTCTTGTTGAGACTGACGCACTAATTATATGTAAACTGTCAAATAGAACAATTCAACGGAAAGTTTTAAAGAAAAGTTAGAGAAATGAACAACAACAAAATAAAAAAAATGAATAAATAAAATAAATGAATGAAAAAATATAAAGTGCACATAAAGATATCACAAAAGCATATGGACATTTTCATACCATTGCAAAAAGTTCAGTTCATTCACAGAGGATTATTTGCAGATGTGCATTTCCGAGCAGTCAGTTTTCACCAAACGGCCCATAAATTCTCGGCTCTCGAATAGATATAAATTATATTAAAAAAAAATAGCAATACATCTCAATAAGAATTAGTGATCACTTTTTGGAAAAAGAAAGAGGCAGATATAAAAAAAATTCAAAAGAGAAAATAGAATTTGTAAATACAAATCAAATATTCAAATCAAATAGAAGGTGAAACTCATTTTTTTTCTGAAAGTCCAAAATATAACCTTATTAGACAGGACTTTAAAATAAAAAATTCAAATACTTTTGAAAACAATTTTAATAACAATACAAATATTGTTGAGATATTAACTTCGTCGGATCACTTGCAATATGTTGCTCCATTTATAAAAAAAGTCACTTATACTGAGAAAAGTGGATAAATGATTGCATGGTTCACCAACAACAATATAAAAAATGTTAAAAATACGTATAAAGTCGTATAACTTTGTATATTTTATTTCATGTTGTACTTCGTCTATATGTTCATATATATGCTTTCAACCCTTAGGGGTACAAATATCCATTTCTAAAATAAATAAATAGATTAAATTTTACAGGCACCACAAGCATAAAATGGAGTCAGCACAACTAGAATATATACACACATTTCAATAATGAGTTCTGTTCCGTTTCTGACACGTGTGCTTTTAGTGGGGTATCTGCTCTAACGTCTATGCTCCGAAAAATTTAACATGCTGTGCTCCGTTTGTGGTACTCATGTTTTTGGTGGGATGTCCGCTTTCAAAGATAATGCATGCTTTTGCTCTGTTTTGTGGAACATGTGCTTTTTGGTGGGATATCTGCTCTGATGTCTGTGCATGTTGTGTTCCATTTCAGGTGTGACATATGTGCTTTTGGTTGGATATTTGCTCTGACGGCTATGCTTCGGAATTAAGATTAAACATGCTATGCTCCGTTCGTGGTACATTTGCTTT